>CAJVRI010000903.1:0-19605 GCA_911649635.1 Poeciliopsis gracilis | reverse complement strand
TATTATTATTATAAAAAGACTTTCAAAGATAGATAGGTCTACATTTTCTGCAGTTACATTTGGAAATATTTTTAAATTCAGTTCATTTGAGTGAAATAGGCAGCTCTAAGAGTTTTTTTTTAGAGGAGCTGTAGTTGATGTCTATTTCAGCACACATGAGTAACAGTCAATAGCAGGACTCTGGAGATCTGTTGGACATCTAAAAGCTGCTAAAACGTGCTCCGATTTGAACTTCATCTTTTTTATATTCATCTTTTAAAAACTCCTAGAAGTGGTGTATTTTACTGATCTCCTAACAATTGGGCTCTTAACGCTTTTTTTATGTTTTTTAGTTTGCCAACCCTTGAGGCTAAATGGCTGATGTTTGTTAGCATTAGGAGATTATGAGTCTTTGGTTGATGGTGGCATGTGCTTTTTAAGAGGATTTTTAACACGAGTTTTAAACAGTGAAGAGACAAACTGTCTTTGCAAATGTATTATTTCCAGCAAAAAGTAGTTGACACACACACACACACACACACACACAGCTTCTTGCAGCCCAGAGTACACAGCTCTGGAAAACAGATTACACGCTTTACACACTCATTCACACAGGAAGTGATGTCTATGTAGATCAGAACACACTGGAAGACATGCACATGGAGAATCTAGGCTTTTTTGTATTTTTGTGCTGACATGAAAACAATTCAAGACTTAATTGCTTCTATCCTGTAAGTTCAGTTTGTGTTTCCCTCTGGTTCTCTGCCAAAGAAATGACTTGTGCCCAGAGTCATTTAGCTCAACAGTTTCTTACTTCGTCTGTCATGAACAGACCAGTCATTCTGTGAAGGACAACCTATAATTTACAACCAAGCAACATTTCAAAGTTGAAACAAACAAGTTTATGTGTTTACGGGCGCTTTTTTTTTCTCTAGAATCTAAAATATCTGTGTTGCGGGGGCATGAAGCAAACCATTTGACCGCTCTTCCATCTCATAATTTTTTTTCGTCCAGATAAACTCTTAGTTTTGACTGTTGCAACCAAAGAGACCGATGGCTTCAGGCGTTTCCTGAGGTCAGCCAAGCACTTCAACTACACTGTAAAAGTAAGTCGCAGCTTCTCGATTTCTTTAGGTGAAGATAAAAATAAAACCCTAATTGTAGCTATTTTGTGTTGTTTCTCCAGGTCCTCGGCCAAGGCGAGGAGTGGAGGGGAGGTGATTACATGTCGGCTCCAGGAGGAGGTCAGAAGATTCGCCTGCTGAAAGACGCAGTGGTGGAGTTAAAGTCCGAGGACCAGGTCATCCTCTTCATCGACAGGTGGGACTGACTCTCACATTCAACCTGACAAGCCTCGACAAACTTTCCCTTTTGCTTGTATAGCAGAATGTTTCGTAGCTCTAAGTGAAGGGCAATGCAACATGAGAACATTTCTCTGAAGACGGTCGACTTCAGAGAAAGTCCAGCTAAAGACATTTAGAAAGCTTGATTACAGTTGTAAACCATTTGGCTGCTTTGTAGGAAAATGGAAAGGAGTGAGAGGTTGACGAGTCCTGGATATGTAAAATTTGCCATGTTTAGTTTTATTGCGATGGTCATCATTTTCTGTACGTTTTTGACAGTGTGTTACAGCCAGTAGGTCCATTTGACCACATTCACATGTGGCCAAATCATTCTAGTTTTGTTTTTTTTATTCAAAAGCGCTGCAAATCCCAAACTATCCTTTTAAAAGAAACAATCACTGAAAATGTGTTTCGTTGAACGTAAACTGTATATCTGGGATAGCAATAAGAAAGAAGCAATATCATTCAAAAACGCTGGTTTTTGAGTCCAAAGCCACCGGCACCTTAACTACCTTAACTCCTCACATTTATAGCGCTCTTCTCGGCCATTTTTATTTGTATTTTTTCACACAGCGGAGCCACATTTGAGCTTTCAATGTTTCCTTTTTTCTCTCCCTTGTTGGCACAGCTACGACGTGGTTTTTGCCTCGGGTCCTAAAGAGCTTCTCAGGAAGTTCCAGCAGACCAAACACAAGGTGGTGTTCTCCTCGGAGAGCCTCATCTGGCCAGACAGACATCTGGAGGACAAGTACCCCCATGTCAGGGAGGGCAACAGGTTTCTGGGGTCAGGAGGTGGGTCACCCAGGGCGGATCATGTGGCCCTTACTGCTAACAACTGTGATACATGGACAAAAGTAATAGTTTAGTTCTTCAAATCAACTAAACATGGATTATTTTCTCAGACTGTGTTATCTGCTACACTGAAAAAAGACAACAGTTTATCCAAGTAAATGTATTAAGTTTATTTAGTTGTTGTGCTAAGCAAATGTCAGTAGGTTAAGTTTGACAAACTTGATTTGATTACATGTAACAAATTAAGAAGTGCTGCCAATCGATCAGATAATCAGATTAATCACACTGTGATTAATCTCGTTAAATCATCATGCCCAACTTTGTAAACTTGAAATATAAATATGCACACAGTTATGCACACTTGCCACACTCCAACCTATTAAAATGTAAGAAACTGTCTGAAAGCAGATATAATTTCCCATCACTCAACAGAAACTTACTCCACTTCACACACATACAAGTAGCAGCAAACTTGTGCAGGGGACAACTGGCAGATAAGATTTATTTTATTTTCTCATTCTTGGACGCCCCACCTCGTTCTTATGCTGCCCTGGAGAACTGCCCATATCAAAAACCAGGACGCTTTCAAAAAATGTGTTAAGAAAACGTTTTATTGTCTCAAACCAAACATGTGTGAAGGTTTTCAGTTTTCAGGGATTTAATATTCCTGGATGTGCAGTATGAAGGAAGTGGTTTTGATTTAAGCATTCATTTCGAAATGCTCCTTTCCAACAATTTCACATGGTTGTCCTTCTGCAGCGTGTGAAATTTCGATGTGCATGCTCGGTCCAATGGCGTAACACAAGAAAGTTGAAAAATGTTAAACTTCTGTTGCTGTCTGCTGCTGCAGCAAACCTGTCGTTGTCGTGCTCAATGCTCTTTGAAATGTTCAATTGGGCGTTCTCTGTTTAAACTTTCTGTCTCCGAGTGGCGTTCTGTGTGCACAGAAGCCGCTGACATGGCTATTCGTAGATTTCACAGGCTGGTGAATTGCTGACTGTGGAGCCTGTAAAACTGTGCCTACAAACCCTCATTAGTACCGCCGACGTGGAACTGACCCACACGCGCACCCACGCCTCCATCGAGTTGTGTCTGAAGTGAGCCGGTGTTTTGTTGTCTTTATTTGGTTCCCAGGTTTCATGGGCCATCTTCCCAACATCAGAGAGATGGTTGCTAACTGGACAGGAGCAGACAGCGACAGCGACCAGCTCTTCTTCACCAAGGTTTACATAGATCCAGCTAGAAGGGTAAGACATGTGCCACTGTAATTACGCCAAAGCAAGCCCCTTTAATCAAAGCACTCAGCTCCGGCTAATGAGACTCCCCAGGTCCTGCACGTGTTTCGTGTTAAAAAGCTGCCGGTGGCAAAGCTTTTTCTTTTACAGCCACACTTCCAACATGCAGGAGAAGAACACACGAATGAACGTTTACGTGCAAACACGAATAAGCTGGAAACGTAAACAGTCAAATAATAATTTGGACTCACTCGACTGTTTCTAAATGTATTTTCAGAAGGCCTTAAACATCACTCTGGACACAAAGTGCAGGTTGTTCCAGAACCTTCACGGAGCTCTTGGTGAGTGTTTTAACACGTCAGCCAGCTTTTCGCCATTTAGTTTAGTGGCCACACATCACTCACAGTAGGACTGAAAGCCCACCCAGGTATATTTCTTACTCTGTTGGGAGGATATGAGCCATCAATATCCTTCCTGGAATAGATAACTATTTGTGTTTTTTGACAAACGTATTAGTTTTCCAGCTAACAGTTTTGTAGATCAGAGGGAGTAAAGCTAAATACACTTTCGAGAGATCTTGCTGGTCCTTTAATCCCGGAAATGTTCTTCATGTAATAGAAGGCTGTCTTTGTTACTGTATTTATGTGTCTCTGAAGGTTCAGGTCAGAGTTCATCTCTGCACCCAGGTTTTGAGCTTGATTGCTAGTGTCCAGCTGTAAAAACTAAAGCCGTGTGCAGACTCTGGATGGCTCCTCTTTAGGGTCACAGATAATGACTTCAATATTGTCTCAGTTCAGCTGGAGAAATTTATAGCACCTCCATGCATTGACTTTCTCTACGCAGCGATTAGATGGCGTTGGAATGAGCTGGTGACATCGTAATGTAGAGCCGTGTAACGTCTGCATAGTTATGGTAAACAATCTTTTTGACAGAGCTTCAGCGGTGGAGCCAACTAATCCATGGAACCACCTTAAATCTCTGTTTAGAAAAACATTTTCATTGCCTGAACATATTTATATTGGCTGGGTTTATTTTAAGCAGTTATTCTAACATGTTTATATTTCATAGCTCTACAGTAGTTTATCGTGTTGGTTAGCTGTTGCTGCCTTTAAATGTGCTGTAAACATACCACGCCTGTGAGTTTGTTCAGATCCAACAAATGAGCTCAAACTGCTGAAGAACCTCATGTGGGTTCAGCCGTTCAGAGCTGCAGGTCGGTCATAATGTTGTGCCTAGTCAGTTCTATATATGCTTGTCTTTCCAGATGAGGTGGTGCTGAAATTTGAAGACGGTCGGGTCCGGGCCAGAAATGTACAGTATGACACCCTGCCTGTCATCCTCCATGGGAACGGACCAACTAAGGTACTGCAGACAGAGAAAAGGAATGAAGCTGCTAAACTGGACTCCACCGCTTTCACCACGACTTTCAGCTACAAAGCAGCTACACAGAGTAACATGAGCAGCATTTTGTTGGCAGAAAAGGTTTAGCCTGTAAACTCATTTTTTAGTTGTGGCTAGAGATGCTAATGTTAATACATGCTCTGGTTTTGGTACTGAATAAAAACAAAACCCCGTTCTAGACGGGTTTGCCTGATTCACATGGGCAAATCTTTTAAAGCAAATTCAATGCTCTTTACAATGCTCTGAGTCTCTTTATTTTACAGTACATTTAGAGTTACTAATTGCACTTTCTGAATCATTTGGCAAAAGGTTTGTTGCGTTTCATTTTTGACATGTTTGATCAACCTACTGTTTTTGTCAGTTTCAGCTCCTTTGTTGTTTAAATTACATTGGCTGTTGTACTCTTAGTTGCACTGACTGGACAAATGAAAGTTGTACATATATGTTTGACCATGCTTGTGAGGCTATTGGGGTATTTAAGTGCGCTGTGCTGGTGCAGAGTTTATCCAATACATTTGTAATTAAGTACATTTATTTCTGTTTTTAAAAAAAAGAGACAATTTAAGTCAAGTCAGCGCTGTTTTTCTGTATCAGAATGGCATCGGCCGACACTGAACAGATATCTGTACCAGGCTGAGGAAAGTGGATCGGTGCATCCTCAGCTGTGACGTGACCTACAGGGACATGTTTGTTTTCCAGCTCCAGATTAACTACCTGGGTAACTACGTCCCCAACTCGTGGACGTTTGAGACCGGTTGCACCGCTTGCCTGGAGAACCTGCGTTCGCTCTCATCCCTGAAGGTCAGCTCGGTTCTCAACCAGCCACAGCTTTTCCAACCGGGTTTCCCATGAGATACATGAAGCCTGCGCAAAGCAGTAGTCGGACGAAGCCTGTTGTTGTTTTTCCACAGGAAAGTGAGTACCCTCTGGTGGTGATCGGGATCTTCATTCAGCAGCCAACGCCATTTGTATCTGTCTTCTTCGAACGTCTTCTGAAGCTCCAGTACCCGAAGAACAGACTGAAGCTCTTCATCTCCAACCAGGTAACCCCTGATCTAAAAAAATAACACGCCCTACATCACACTGAATGTGTGTCAGTACTATTTTTAACAGGAAGAAACAATTGCAGTACTCCTGTGTTCGCTGCCAGATGGCGAACACAGAGAACAGAGGCGAACGTCCATGAGAAACACATTAAATCGTTTGTGCCTGCAGGAGCCTCATCATGAGCAGCAGGTCAGCTCCTTCCTGCAGAACCACGGGAGTCTGTATCAGGATGTAAAATCCATCCGGCCTGAGGAGGAGATGGATGGAGCAGATGCTCGTGACTTGGCCTTGTGAGTTTCAGTTTATGTTCAAAACATGTCTTAACGACTTCCAGTCTTTCATTATCTTTTATTAGTAAATAGAGCAAACGTTTTTCAGTTTCTCCCCCATTTGAGGCCAAATGAATTCAAACGCGACATCTTTACTCTAATGAGGCAAAGGTGCAGTGAGCTTTGGATCTGCACCGATGCTACACAAAATCCATTTGTTGATTTTAAATACTAAATTCTGTTAGAAACGAGAGCGAATCCTCAGTTTATTGTTGATTGGTTACAAGAAAAATTGAACATAAATGAGGCCTGCAAATACCCCCGACAAAACGTTTTGACACCCCTGAACCAAGCTGTGAGATGTTTGGTCTCAGTCGATCAGAGCAGCTCTGATGCCGGCTGTTCCGGGGCTGTTCTGGCGCAGAAAACTTTATTCTAGTTGGAAGGTTAAAAACCTGTGAAGGGTTAACCTCCCCAGCACCTCTGCTTTGTCTTGCAGTGACATGTGCCGGAAAGACAAGGAGTGCGATTATTTCTTCAACTTGGACATTGAGGTGGTCCTAAAGAACGAGAACACATTGAAAATCTTGATTAAGCAAAACCTGTAAGTACATTTAAAAAAAAAAAGAAAGGAAATTGAAGATTAGATTAGATTTGGTAAGGGTTTATATGCTGCTTGTCCCCGACCACCATGCCCTCATGCCTGAACTTGTCCCGCAGGCCCGTCGTGGCGCCCATGATAACTCGAGTGGGCCGACTGTGGAGCAATTTCTGGGGGGCTCTCAGCGAGGACGGCTACTACGCCCGATCTGAGGACTACGTGGACATCGTCCAAGGACGGAGAGTGTGAGTCTGATGGTGTCCCCCAAGGACTTGAATGCTGTTTTACTGGGTAGACCGATGATCAATAATTTGATAGGAAATTATGTTTACTTACATCGGTCCAACCACTGGGAAGTTCAAAAGTTGAAACGCCTGAAGTGGTGATTAAAAAAAACAAAACAACGATGTTGGAGGGAAAAGTCATGATGAGAGAGAAGGTCAAAGTTGAAGCCTGTTGTAGATCCAGACATGATCAGATGGAAGACGAAACGGAACCGGTTTCCGGATCGGCCCACAAAACGGACAAAAAATATTTCAGTTCAGTTAAAAATATTTTATTTATCACAGCAAAGGGAAATGCTATGCTAAGGGGAATTACATCATTCAGGTATTTCTGGAGCGTCGTTGTGATTCTGTGGGCAGGAGGGATTCGTGGTAGCAGTCAGTCTTAAAGGGAATGCAAATATCCCTTCTCTCTCCTCACCCATTATTATGCCTCACTTTCAACCAGCTGCAAGTACTTGTGAAAACATAACCGTAAAAATACAAGAGCACAAATTCTTCCAGCTGCACAGAATCAAAAACCAGAGGAATAATTGTCCAAACGAACTAATTATACAAAAAGCTGCAACATTATACATGTGGCGATTCTAGACACAGTAAAGATGGACATTAACATTGAAAGGCCTTTTGTAAAAGCTTTGTTCCTTTAGAATATGCAGCCTTCTGTCACAGTCTCTTCCTGATGTCGGATCCTTGTGTTTGTTTCGAAATTCCTTTGCAGGGGTTTGTGGAATGTACCGTATGTTTCCAGCGTCTACTTGGTGAAGGCGAGCCTGCTGCGGGCAGAGCTGAAGGACTACAAACTGTTTGCCTCGGAGAGCTTAGACCCCGACATGGCTTTCTGCCACAACGTTCGCAGCAAGGTCTGCAGGACAGCAGAGACTCACATTGAGACTCTGATTCAAAGGTTTTGTTAAACTTTATTGTGAAAAGTTTCTCCGTAACCTGAAACCTGCGACTCTGTCTTGCCCTTTTGCCAGGGTGTCTTCATGTACGTCAACAATTTGCACACGTTTGGCCGCATTCTGTCGACAGAGAAGTACAAGACAGAACATCTTCACAATGATCTGTGGCAGATCTTCGAAAATCCTCTGGTAAGGACGGACGGACGGGCTGGACGGACGGACGGATGGACAGATGGATAGTGTTGAACTGATCGGAGTGTGGTCTGTCTCTGTGCGTTTCAGGACTGGCAGGAGCGTTACATCCACGAGAATTACACCCGCATGATTAAGGACAAGCTGATTGAAAATGTGAGAAGCAGCATGCAGCCAGATTCCAGAGAGAACACACCAAACTCAAGTGACTCTCTAACCCGGGGTTGAACGGTTCTGTGTCCTCTCTAGCCGTGTCCAGATGTTTACTGGTTCCCACTGTTCAATGACGTGGCCTGCGACCATCTTGTTGAAGAAATGGAGCACTTTGGCAAGTGGTCAGGAGGGGGAAATGCGGTAAGCGGTGGCATGGATGTGTTCGTCCTTCACGTTGTTCGATGCTAATATGATGAGTGTTTTCTCTGTTGTCTCGGTCCGTGCCGTCCCTCATTGATATATTTGGATTGGTTTATTTCCCAGGACACCAGAATCCAGGGGGGCTATGAGAACGTCCCCACCATCGACATCCACATGAACCAGGTCAACTTTGAAAAGGAATGGCAAAAGTTCTTGCTGGAGTTTGTTGCACCCATCACAGAGAAAATGTTCCCTGGGTACTACACCAAGGTGAGACCTCTGAACCCTAATTGATCCTCTGCTAGCTGGGAGGTGTGTCGGACCAAAAGTCCTGATCCGCCCTCATCTTTCGCTTCCTAGCAACCAGAGTGAGCTATTAAAATGGTCATGCTCAGTAGTAGTTGGACTTGGGCTACTAACCGTTTTTACCTCCTCTGAACTGAAATCGTTGAAATGATGGAAACAAAACGGCTGTTTCCTGACCCATCCTTTACTGCTGCACTGTACTATAAAAATATAAACTTTTTCTTGTTAAGGTAGTTTAAGAGGAATCTGCAAAGCCTCCAGATGAACTGAATATTTTGTGTTTAGGATCTTTAAAAGAGACACAGTGACTCGGGCAGTATGCCAGCCTTTAGCAGAGCTTCTGTTAGCGAATGACATTATGTTCTGACTGCAGAATTTTGTCACAACATAATTCTATTAACTGGTTAGTAAAACTAGTTAATAGTTTCATCTACTAATAATGAAGACGACCTTAAAAGAGAGCCGCACACTGGCCGGGATTTTCCACTTTGCATTGTCCTGCAGCGCCACCTTGTGACCAAACTACAGACTAGCTTTCAAATTAAACAAATTCATGGAGGTTTTCTGCATCCGCCTTGAAGCAATGTGAGGCAATTTTTATGTCTGCATGACTGCCGTGTCTCTGTGTTTGCAGGCTCAGTTTGACTTGGCCTTCGTGGTCAGATACAAGCCAGACGAGCAGCCGTCTCTGCGGCCGCATCACGACGCCTCTACATTCACCATAAACATTGCACTCAATCAAGTCGGCACTGACTACCAGGTAAGCAGACAGTGGCCCTTCTGCTCTGCACCGCACAGATTTTGGAGCAATAATGCCAACCAACAGTGAAAGCTGCTCATCACACATGTGACAGATAGGCGGTGCAGTAGTCATAGCTCCTGACAATGAGATAAACAAATTAAATCTCATGTAAGTGACTGGTTATATTGGCTTTTAAAGTCTTTCCAGATTGAGAAATTATTTTTATTTAAAAAAAAAAAAAAGAAAGGTGTGGAGCTTTGATGGCTTTCTGCATTCTTCAGATGCAATTGAAAATTTAATTTTGGCTTTAAATCTCAACTTCAGCTTTAAAAGTGTTTCTTTCAAACCGGAAAGTAATTCAAAAACTGATTCTGTTCCTGCCAAACTCCAGTCAGAAACGTTTCATTTCTTACTGATGATGCCCATCAGTGGCCTGATGGAAACCCGGTTTTCTTCTTCAAACATGTTTGCCGGCGTCAGGCCAAAGCTTTTTTTACGATAACACATTTTTTATGTTATCTTGTGTTATCTCTGTCATTTTTTGTATCTTTAGTGGCTGTTTTGTGTTGGTGCTGTTCTTTGCTTTGCCTGAATTCAAAGATGACTGAGCCTTCAGTGGAAGTGTGTTTAGAGTGAAAGCTGTAAAGTGTTGTTTTATGGATGCAGGGTGGTGGATGCCGCTTCCTCCGATACGACTGCTCCATCCAGGCCCCCCGGAAAGGCTGGGCCCTCATGCACCCCGGCCGCCTCACTCACTACCACGAAGGCCTGCCCACCACTGCGGGGGTCCGCTACATTGCAGTGTCCTTTGTGGATCCCTGAACTTCACCACCGCATATTCCAGACTGAATGGGACACTGTGACGCCAAAAATAATCTGACATATTTTTATATATTTTTTTTATCTCCATCTCCAAAACATTTCTAAGTAGTTCAATCATAGATACTCCATGTTGACTGTAAGCTTTAGTTTGTCGTCATTTACTAACTGAGCTGGGGAAGCTTTAATTCTAACATGTGAAAATACAACAACTTACTGGGAACATAAAGAAGATGGGATCTAAAGATTGTTTGTAGCAGTTTTCCCGGTCTGCACCTGGATCCAGTCAGCTTCGAGACAGGCTCTCATGTCTCATTGAACGAACCAGAGGGGTAAAATCATGTTACTTTGGAAGTGGGAGTTGAGAATGACATTTCACCTCGGCTGTGCTCCAGTTAAGAGTCCCAGAAATAAACCGAAAAGGACTGTGAACCACTCGCTGAAACCATCCTGAATCTGGTCGGTTGTTTCTGACCACTGGCTGTTTATATATATATATTTATATATATATATATATATATATATATATATATATATATATATATATATATATATATATATATATATATATATATATATATATGTATATATATATATATATATATATAAATTGCAACTTTACCTGGATTTTTGGGGATAAATAAAGGAAGTTGGTCAAATACAATATTATTCTTCAGTATTTTATGAGACAAAAGGCTGTCCCTTGTGGTCAACTGAGGCATTGCAGATAGGCCTGTTGCAAAAACAAATTTTGCTGGGCATCACATTGTTCCAGAAATAATTGCAATGATGGATGATATTTCATGACCATATTCAGATAATATAGTAGTACTAGATGTTCTGACTTGATACTGCAACCCATACAATGATGTCATTCCCAGTTCTTCCTCAAAGCAAGTTGTAATAAAGGTTCTCGGTGCACGTGCATCCTGGGATTTGTAGGCCACTGTAATATAGAAGTTTACAATCGGTGATTAGACTGAAGTAGATATCTGATTTTAAACTGAAGACGTATCATTGATTCTCCAGGGACCACCGAGGCTCCAGCTTGGAGTGGATTTAACGAATCATTTTGTTCTCCTTTCAAGTAACTGATCGTCCTCTCTGACATCCAGTCAGTCATCTTTACAGCAGCAATAGCTTGCAGGGGGAGGTGAAGTAGGTCGGGGTTTATGGATCAGAATCAGATTCTCTCAGGAGAAAACCCTTAGTTAGTTTTAGATGCGTCTAGTTTGATGTTAAGCTTTGCTTTAAACTGCAGCTGCTTGAATCACCAGTGCCTTTTTTCTGTATCCTAGCTGTTTTACTGAAATACTCCAAAGTAAGTTTATTTATTTTTTTTTTATATGCTAGATGTGAATCAGCTGGACTACCTGCAGATGCTTGGAGTCAGAGCTGCGGTATGGAAATGATCTGTAACAGTTTGTCTCGTTAAAAAGTTGAATGTGTTTTATGGGAGAGATTTGATGGAAACGACAATAAAGTGGGGAAGCCAACCAAGACGCGTTTCAGGCTCCTCTTTTTCCTCTCAAAAGCATCGACCTTAAAGGATGAATGGAGTCAAATATTCATGCTTGTGTCATTTATACCAGCATCATACCTACATGCATCAAAGGGAGGAAAGGCAAACCAAAACAATCTAAATCTAAATTCTGATTTTACAAAACCTCCTAACCCTGTTCTAAAGAAATTCAACAACCACTAGTATTTTTAAACTCAGCATCTATCAGTCTGCTTGGGGTTACCAATGGATTTGGAAGGATTGTTCAAGTAAACCTCAGCAAAAACAATAGATTTTTTTTAACCTATGAAGATACAGAATTGCTGCAAACCTTTGTAGGAAATACAAAATTACTCCAGGAATTCCAGAACACCTAAAGGTTTTTAATTTTTAGCAAAAAAAAAAATGCAATTTTGGCTTATTTCAGAAAGGGAAACATGTATAGGTTCCCAGCCTTTATTTCTTGTAACATTGCAGCTTACAGTTAAAGTCAGAATCAGTTTTTCTAACGAGTTTGTGCAAAAAAGAAGCTTTGTTCTCAAAGATATTTAAGACAAAGTATAAAAAAAAAGGCTTTTTTTTCATAAAAAGACTATACTGAATTAATGCAACTATGGCATTGACCTGTTAGTCTGTGGGTAAAAACTGACTGAATGAGAACCAGGAGATGACAGCCCAAACCATCACAAGTTATGGAAACTTCAAGCATCATTCTCTCTACTCTTCCTTGAGACTCCAATTTCCAAATATAATACAAATGGTCTCGGTTGGAGGCTCTTAATGTTCTTACTGCAGCCTCAGATTTCTTGTGAAGCTCCCCTGAGTTCTTGTGCAAATTCTTTGCTAGGCGATCTTCTCAAGATTGAGGCTATCCCTGTGGATAGTGCACCTTTTTCCTTCCACTCAACTTTCTGGGACTCCACCCATCCTGCACAGACTCTTCCAAACCTGAAGGCAAAGGGCTGAGGAGCATCTAAAGCAAGACTCAAGATGGTTTTTACCCTTCAGTTGTCAGACTGAAGGGTACATTTAATTGAGCCACATTTAATTGAGCTTTCTTGCTTTTAAAAGTACCATAATATGTAGCATAGAGCAGCATTTCCCAACTTTAGTCCCAAAGACACACTGCTCTGCATGTTTTAGATCTTAGCCTTCTTCAAGCACACAATTTCAACTGATGGCTGATTAACAAGTTATTGAACTAATTAGATGTCTTACATTAGGGAAATATGCAAAACATGAAGAGTACTTGTTTTATGCATTAGGCTTCTTGACCTGTGACCAGAGTCTGAAATTTGTACCACAAACAAGCAAATGCAAGTTGTATGACTGTTAAAGGCTCAGGTTTGTTGCTGGACAAGTAACATTTTTTGATGCTGAACTGCACTTGGCCCTGTTTGTTTTGAGCCTGAGGAGAGTAAAGGCTGAATTACAGTCAAGGGTTTAGTGCATAGTCATTTGCAAAATTGTGAGGCCACGCAAGAACAGCAACGTTGAGATGGAACGACAAATCATTTTTGCCAGTTTTGTATTCTGGATTTAGTTACACAGGCTAGGATTTCAAATAAAAGTTTTATTACATAAATGCAATACATGTGGAAGTTTATGCTCACTTTTCAAAAACCTAAAAAAAAATTTAAAAACAAAAAAACACACACAAACTACAGAAAACGTTTGCAGAGGTTGTTGCCATAAAAAGGGATCTTGCTGCTTGTTACCGGAAGCGTTTGGAGAAGTTTGGCGACTCGGGGACTGTGAGAGGAACGTCACTCTTCTTCACTGCGACAGGTTTATAGTGTCTGATGGGCTGAGCCTTGTGGACCTGAAAGCAGGAGGAAATGTTACATGGTAAAGTGGTTCTAAGGCAGATTTAATCTTCAATGCTTCCCATGGTTAGAAATAGATCAATTTGTAGCATGGCAGAGATCTCTTCTAATGAGGGGGAAAAATCAACATATTGCATTTTTGATGCACTTAGGTTAACTCCAGTTTCTGTTCTTAAGTGGATCAGAATCATCAATGACAGTGAATGAACTAGAGTCCATTTTGTCAATGTTTGTGAAAGTCCTATTTAAAAACTTCCTAGTTTGAGTCAACATACGGCTGGATGTGTCACAAGATATACCCCTCCCCTCCAGAAGCCCAGACCCAAGTCAGGCAGCCGAAGAGCAACTCAGGCAGGAGCTCACCTGTTCTTGCCGCAGCCTTGCAATCTCCTCCCTCTCCCTCTGCTCTTCCTCCAGCCTCTGCTCTGCCTCCATGCGCGCCCTCACCACCTCTTTTTCACCAATCAGACGCTCGTACTCCTGCCACTCTTGGGCTCTGCGCTCTGTGGCCAACTGGAAGGGTTCCAGGGCTGCAAAAGAATCAATGTTATCTCAGAAGGTGCCCAGAATTATGCTGGCGAGTCAGAGAGAGAGTTTAATTATACATGTAGATGAAAACTTCTGAAACAGATCCCGTCTTGTTCACACTCAGAGACCCAGCTGTGTGAACAAGGAGTCAGAACATTGTTGTTCTTGGTCATTTTCTGCAGAACCTAATAATTTAGCAATAGGACCTCTTGTAGGCAGTTAAGTAATGCCACGTCAGTAGCTGAACTACAAGGCCGAGTCATCGTCATTTCACTACAGGCTGGTTTCTGATCTTACCCACTGATGTCCGGTTCTCCTTCTTGGGTCGAAACGGTTCTTTGTGAGTGACTGTGTTGGGCCTGGCTTTGAATGTAGCCGCCTCCTCCTGCTGCTTCTGCTCCTCCTTCACCTGCAGGACATTGGAAAGTCAGTCAGCTGGAAGGACTCTGCCACGAGTCCCAGGCACAGTGAGCTGCAGGCTTCCTGTCCTACCATCTGCTCCCACTGCCTGAGCCTGCCTGCTCCTCGCTCGTCAATGTGGAGCCTGAAGGGTTCGGGCTTGGTGGGCTCCAGCTTCTTCTTCTCAGGGAGGACCACTGCGTTGAAGTCTGGCAGTGGCTGGGCCTTGAAGTGCGGCAACTGGAAGCAGTGCAGACACTCCATGAGCTGTGTGGACTCTGAAAGGTGACATTTCCAGTTCTGGATCAACGAAACCTCACCTCTTCGTTCTGCAACTCTGCCAGCCTCTTCTCCTTAAGAGCCTGTCTCTCCTTGTCCCTCTGCTCGAAAGAGAAGGGACACACCTCCACCTGGTGGCTCTCAGGGAGCTGTGGCTGGAACGGAACCCCAAAGTGGGGGACGGAGACGGTTTTCACTGGTGAGGGTGGCTTTACCTGAACACAACAACAAGGTCACCAAACTGAAGCGACAGAGTAACAAGAGACCCAGGAAAGGCAGCCCTTCCTTACCTCCTCAACCTTGCGCTCCATGCGGACTCTCTTCTTCAGGGCAAATGCTGGAGACTCTGGTACAGTTGGATATGTTACCTTCTTCTCAGGTAAGCCCTGCCCACAGGAGAATGCCTTCTTTATAGACGCTTATAACGGTTTGAAGTAAGACTGTTCCAGATGAACCCTCTGGAGGGACTCACCACAACACCATCCAGGACCTTCTTGGGCAGGGGGTTTGCTTTGAAACTGTGAGGCTTCTCCTCATCCTGCGACTTCTTGTTCAACTGTCTCTCCTGGATTCGTTTCTCGATCTCCAGCTCAAATCCTTCAGGTACCGTGGGCTCCTTCACTGCCGGCTTCCTCAGCTCTTCGGGGCCTTCCAAAATCTTCTTGTTCAGCTCCAGGGCTTTGATTTTTAAACCTGAACGCACACGACGATCCGACACAGAACATTCTTTCGTGAGCTTGTGGGAGGAGTTAGACGCTTCACAGAACTTCCAGCTCTAATGATGAGCTCTTCAGAGACGGGTTCTTACTTCTGAAGTTTCTCCAGCTCTTCTGCCTCCAGCTCTTCACTGCTCTTCACAGAAGTTTGGCGGCTTCTGTGTCGGGTCATCAGCTGGGGCGAGTGAGGCTGGGTGAGGTGCAGGTGCTTTCCCTTCAGCGGAGACGGCCCTGAGACAAGTCCAAGAGACGCTTAAAAACCCAAGAAATGACCATATTTCCATCTAAAGTTGGTTGACATTGTGGAAAAAGTATATTGCAGTACAAGGGTTTCATGTCAACCAATAACTAGTTTTTGGTTTGCATATTTGAATTACTGCCAAACTGATGTGACCTTTTCCTGTTTTAACAGTTTCCTCTCGAAGAAAATGTTCTCATCTTTCACACCACAATGATTTAATTTATTTTGAAAACAGTATGAGGCACACTGGTGAAGCCTGAAAATGCTGCTGTGCAAGTTACTCAACATGTTGCTAGGTAACCAAGAGTGAGTGCTGCCACCCACCTTGCTAAGATGGTTCTGAGAGGTTGAGCAGCTAAACCTTTCCCTCTGCCTACACCCCCCAAAAATACCACATGGTTCTGAATTATTGAATATTCTACCTGATTTATTATCCTTGGACTTATTATTTTGCCACAGACTCAAACTGATGCCTTTTTGATCCTCAGATTTTGGGAACAAATCTTCAGCTATGCATGATCAGCAGTTCCTATTACTACAGTGTGCTGTGATCGTGACGAAGCTCAAAGTTTCCCGAAACATCCATCCATTGAACTCACAGAAGGAACGTTTGAAATAAGACAATTTCTGATTATATTTTCTGTCATTTATCATTTCTTTTAAGAAAAAAGAAAGCATGAAAAATCTGAAATATGATTTTGTATCAAAAAAACAAAAAAACAGATTTTATACCAAACATATCACACAGGCCTACTCTGTCCATCATTCATTTCCTCAACAAAAAGAAAAAAAATCCTAAGCACAAACAGTCGAGAGTCTGCAGCCATGACTCTTGACTATGGCTCCAGTGTTGGCATGGAAACAGGTTCCATCTCCCAACAATATTGGAGAACAGTAGGTGAGGAGCAGGTTTCCAACCAAGATAAAAACATCAGAAACATCTCGGCTCCAAGCTTCAGACTACAGACACAAGTTGCTTCACCTCTCTCTTGAGTCCTGCGGCTGCGCAGGTGGTAGCGGGTGGGGGTCCTCTTCTGGAACTGCTCTACCTGCTGAGCCATCGAAACGTAGGCAGCAGGCACCTCCTTGCAGTTCTTGCGACCTGCTGACAGGTTGAACGGTTTGGGCACCGTGGCTCCTTTCCTCGCCTTGGCCTTTAAAAAAGATCATCAACAACTCAGTTGAAGTGGGTCGTCAGCTTGTACCCCTAAAACATCCAGAGATGTATTAGAGGGTACAATCTCAGGTGATGAGCCGACAGGTCTGGACTACTGCCCTCCGACTTCTGTAAACTAGGATGTCCTGCTTCAGAACAGAACAATGTTCTGAATCTGTGTATGTGTGTGTGTGTGTGTGTGTGCGGTCACTCACAGGGGAGGAGGGCTGTCGCAGCTGATTGATAAAATCCACCTTCTGCAAGGCATTTGATGAAGCGGGTGCTTTAATGCGGGACTCTGTGTTGAAGCGGAAGTCTTTAGGCACAGTTACAGACGTCAATATCTTCTTTGGTGGTGGATCTGAAAAGAGAGGCCGTTGAAATTTCTGAAAACACTTCTTGTCCTTTGCAGAGTAGAGTCGTCTTCACTCACTGCCAGCCAGAGCAGCTTTGTAGCTGGCCTCGTTTTTCTTGCGATGCAGAGCAACTTCCCTCTGCAGGCTCCTGATGCGTTCCAACTCCAGCTCTTCAGAGCTGCTCAGCCTGTGTGGACAAAGCGAATGCAGCTGACAGAAACCCACCGATCATATATTCAGCATGTCAATATTGTGTGTTTTCCAAGCACATAGTGCCTTTAATAGCCCAGTCAAGTAACTGTTAACTTCATGTTTTTTTTTATATATATATTTTAAAATGCTGTATTTATCAAATATGACTTCAAAGTAATTTGACTTTGTCATTTAGTGCCTTGAAATTTGGGCATCCGCCACTTTAAAAACTCTTGTTCTTTCTACTGTCACACCAGTGCAGAACATAATTAGCATTCTTCTCAGATGCACTGCTCTTAGCAGCAAGTAGTTTGTGTAATGCAGCAGATGCACTGTTCCCCCAGGCGTTTGTTAATTGCTGCCACTAGTCTAGAAGAGTTGAGTGTGAGGGCTGCTCTGTGAGGCTGAATCTTAGAAACTGCAGATCAGAGGAGGATCCATGTCTGGAAGGTAGCGCTAGGTTCATCCAGACATTTTGCACAGCTGAGAGATTCCAATTGAGATTAAAGGATTGAAAGAGTCGAAGAAACTAAGACTAAAAACTCACCAAGAAATTTTTTTTTAAGTTTGTTGGTAAATTGAGTTTTCTTTTTTTTTCTTTTTTTTTAGGAAAGTAATAATATCAGGAGTTTGCTTACCCTTTTGTTTTCTTTAATGGAGGAGCAGCTGAACTGCAGTTTGTCTCTTTACGTTTTGAAATCCTGAAATGTATTGCAGGTCACAGTTTAGATTTTTAATGCTATATGCAACACACACAACACGGAATAATCCTTCACTAATAGCTCTTGAACAAACTGCACCTGCAAGGTTGTGCACTGTGCTCTTTGACAGGCTCCCTCTTCGCCTGGCCTGATTTTTTGCCCCCCTTGGAGCTGGTCATGTTTGATGAGATGCATTTGGCTTGGCTTTGACCTGAAACAAAGCCATCAGTCATAAGTTCCTATTCAGCCTATAGAGATCTTTTATTCCTACTGACACAATTTTAATCTTGACAACAAGCGTACAGAAGCACTAACCAGGTTCCACATCTTTCTCAACTTTATCCCCATAAGCACCAGAATGATCAGCCTCCATCAGCTGCTGGCCTGGTCTTGCAGGGGTGACAAGTTGAGGACCTCCTCCGTTAGCATGTTTGTCTGTTCAGGACAGTCCAAAGAGTGTTACGATGAAAGTGGAGTTAAGATTTGTAAAGCCTCACACACACACACAAAAAACCCTCCTCTTGCATAAAGACAAGTATTAGCCACAGCTTTCACTTCACCTCACCATATAGTGGGGAGGATCTGCTGCACCTAGAGAAATTAGGGCTCCAACATTTAATCAGCTTAAACATAAATGATGAAAATCAATAATTTAGAAATAAATTAGTTATTAACTAGAAAATACAAAACACACTCAGCAGTAATTAAGCCAATATTATGCCAAAAGACATTTAGTATTTAATGCGGAAAATAAAAAACTAAACAAGAAAAAAAATACTAAACAGTTTCTACCCAGGATTCCTTGTGTGGCAGTTTCACCTTCACTTGGTTCAAATTCTGTAAAAGTCTCCCACCTTGTGCTATCCAGTTATTACCGACATAATCACAAGCTCAGTCCAACACTGGAACTGATGCTGAGCAGAAATGGTTTATTTAAGTATTTAGCTGTAGATGCATCCTTTCATACAAGAGTACATGCTAGACAAATGCTATGGAATTGAATGTAGGAAATAAAATGCTTACTTTCTTATTTAGAAAAGGGAATGAGTTGATCATTTGTAATTTTATTGATGTTTTGTAAATTAATCATTTATACATAAAAAATAAATCTCTTGAGATTCCTTGTCTAATTTACGAGACATCGGTTACATCAATAATAACATAGAAACAATCCAATCTACTTAATTCTAAAAATCATCTTACCTCAATAAAAAGGTTTGCACTGACACAAGTGCTTGCAGACATATTAGGCTCAAGTCTTTAATTAAAATTTGCAGAATGTAGCATTTTATTTAGCCGACTAAACCACAGAATGGACAACAAAATTCTCCATTGTCAAAAATAAATATTAGCAGGAACAATTTTAAGAAAATGGGATCAAGTTATCTCTGCAACACAGAGGAGGTTTAGGACCACTGAACAAAAAAAAGTAATAGAAAAA
>CAJVRI010000885.1:600000-874308 GCA_911649635.1 Poeciliopsis gracilis | reverse complement strand
AAACAGGCACTAAATGTAGCGTTTTGTTAATAACTGCTATTTACTACACAAGTAAATGCATCAATATCACTTGTCCCTGTCTTACTGGTTAGTCAAGGGGAAAATTAAATTTAAGCAATCTGATTGGTTGCTGAACTGAACTGCAGCTGTCCCTGCAAGCTGCTACGTACTGGCAGTGGGCCTCGGCCAGTCATGGTGGAGGTTCTCTGTATTCCGCTGTGGAATGTATTTTATGTTTTTTTTTTTCTTTTTTTGCTAAACAGTTGGAGCTGCTAACTTTTCCTGAACATTTTGCACAGATTTTCGAGCAAGAGAACCGGACCACGCTCAACGTTTTTCTTGGGTTTTGGAGCTTTAGACCCGAACTACGCTGGTTAGGCCCGAGGCCTATTGTATCTGTACTGTTTCTTTGTTGACCTCTAAAGAGCCCAACAGCATTGAAATGTAATTTGACTCCACTGCGCCCCCTAGGTTAATCCACGAGCTATATCTCCTCGCTAAATGCACAAATCTGCACCACATTTTTTGTGCGTCGTCAGGGAGCGCCGCCGAACGCATCAATGCGTACCGCCTGGTGGACGGGCGCTGTAACTGCACAACGGCTTCTGCGTTTGCACGTGGGCGGCCGTGCTAGAATCTGCGCAACAGCTTTCGCGGTGCCGTGTGGGTGGAGGTGCTGTAAGCTGTGTGAGAGCTTCTGTGGTGGCTGGTGGCCGGCGGTTGCTAGTTCCCCCGCGGTGGCCAATAGGCCGGAGCGGCGCTTGGCTGCGAGGGCCGCCCGATGCCGCTTGCGGCTTTAATCTATTATTGTAATTATTTGATACCAAAGTTACAGTTACTTGTTTTACTTGCAAGTGTTTCCATGTGTAAGTGCAATTGTCAGTATTCTTGCAAGTAAACCTATATTAATATAAGTATGTCCACAACAGTCCTTCAGGACGTTATGCCTATGATTTAGGACACCATGGATTGTGCGGGTCATCAGTGATACATCTATCTTGTTTGATGTCCTTCTAAGTTATATAACTTAGTTATATAACTAGGTTATATAACTAAGTTATATAACTATGATAACTAAGTTATATAACTAAGATCTGTTCTAGTTGATCTGCTCTAGTTCTAACATTCCTGAATGTTAGAACTAGAGCTGCACCAATTGCAGTTTTCTGGCCATTCACAGATTACTGATCATTCACTACATAGTATCTTGGTGCCACTCTCTCAATTTCATCTGCCATAGTACAGAGAATGGCAACGGAAAACAACTGCTTGGCCCGAATGAACGTCTAGACCGATCTTGACACGCGACTAGAGCAAAATGTCAACCGGCTGACTTCAAAGTCAACTTGATATGTGCAAAACACGTTTGATGTGAACACAGCATTAGACCTTGACTGAGATAGATAGGATAGATAGGATCAGGAGATAAGATTGGTTTTCTCCCAATATTAAGGCAAACAACATAGATCAGGGGTGTGAAACTCCAGTCCTCAAGGGCCGGTATTGGGCAACTTTTAAACTATTCAGGTATGGTACAGCACCTGAATAGTGCTGCACCACACCTGAATAGAATAATTATGTCATTACCAAGACTCTGGAGAACTGATCTATATAAGGAGGAGGTAATTAAGCCAATTAATTTCAGTGTTTTGTACCTGTGGCACAAAAAAAACCACAGGACAGAACTGGAGTTTGACACCTGTGATATAGATAAACCAGCCGGCCGATAAATTGAGGTACCCCTAGATAGAACAGCCTTTCCAGCCAGGGACTGGTTACTGCCAGACCTGCCTTGATGAACATAATAAATGTAAAGAGAGGAATCGGCTGTCGTGTCTGCTTAATCGGAGAATAGAACACACAATTTTTGAAATGTTAACACAGTGGTGACTGATGATGAAGAAAATTCAGAAAGTAGATAAGTTCAAATATCTGGGTGTGTTTTGGGCTCCCAATTTAAATCTAAATCTCATAAATACTGTTAAAACTAATTTTAACTATTTTTGTGTGATCAGCTCACGTTTGTTTTTACTTGTCAAATTCAATCTCTGTGCTTTGACTTTGCCTTACGTTTTTGTTAACCAAACTAACCTATCAGTTTTAAAACTGAAATGTTCTACAAGGAAGCTCTGAACGTTTCAGATCAAAAGCCAATGCGGCAACATTATGAATTTAACACCTTTCATGGTGTTATTTTAATGAAGCTGACTTTTGAATATTTTACCAGCCCAGTCCCGTAAGTAAATGATGTTAATGCCACATTCCCTATGGAGCAGATAGGTGGCGCTTCAGTCAGATACATATAATCTCTTATTTGTATCTGACAGGCAACTACACAGATTAACTGTTGTTAGCCATAAAACAGTTAAGATTCATTTAGACTTGATTACTGAGGTTTGGACAGTTCACACTGGTCTTGATTTATGTATTATTTTCTGTTTAATCTCATATTATAATTTCCAGAGTGTTTTGGTTTAAGAAAAGACAAAACTTCAGAACACTGTTTTTCAGGTAGAGTGGTAGAGGAGAAGCAGAGCCTAATGGAACTTGGGATTCGACCTCACAGCTCCACCCAGATGGAAATGAGCTCCTCTGACCCAACTTCTTACCCGCTCCACCTTCCCCGCCCCCCAGAACATGACAGCATGCCTGATGTCATTACTGTACAGGTCCAAAAAGGTATGGACCCAAACGTAATCAATAATAACTTAACCCTAACGCTGAAGACAAGAATTAATCAAAGTTTATATTGAAAAGTTAAATAAATAAAACTGTTTTGTTTTATTCCCAGCATTCAGTAGAACAGAGTCTGGAACTGCTTCTACTTTCATTCCCCTCAACAAAACCATCTGTGGGGTTAGGGTTTTATCATATGGTAACAATAGGGTAGGAAGAGCTACCATCTTGAAAAAAATAATGCTGCCACTACCAGGTGTTAGGTGTGTTTGTTGAAATAAAATGTTGCTACTCTGGAACTGTTGCCCAGAAGTTCAAGACCAAAGCTCATCTTCTACATAGTTAAAACTTAAACTTTCTGAACTTGGAAATGTTCAGATCACTTTGATGAGTCCAGTTAGAACTCCAAAGAAATGCAGAGTCACACTCCAGTGGGTTTAACTTACACTTACTGTTTATTTCTTAATCTGACGTAACTGTGTGGTTCTACAAAGATAAATAATTATACATCATCAGTGTCTGAATAATTCCTAAATAAATGACCTAAATAATATCACAATTACTAAATAAAATTCATGTGGTTTGGCTCTTATTAAATGTGCACGTGAAAAAAGCATGCTATCAATTGAGGGTAAAAATTTACATATTTGGCTAAATAAACAATATCCTTAATTTCTAACATTACTTATTTGCATTTCCACGCACACAAATCAAACAAGTTAAACAATACAGGGTGCGAACGGTAAACTCTACAGCTCCTTTTTTCCTTCTCCCCCTTTCTTGCATTCTGCTTGCTGGTGCTCTAAGTTCCATCCCTGAAAGGGCTCAGCATGACAATTTGTTAGGCAGTCTTTTTCACATGGCCCATTAACAGCATTACATCATCTCACCCTTTCTCAACTCTATCACAGAAAGCTGAATGTTCCCAGCAGCACCAGCTATCACACCCTAATCCAGTCTGATTTACTCAGCTCATAGTTGTTTGACCTCTAGGTGGTATTCATGTTCTTTGTTTAGAGCATTGAACTTTTGATCTTGAATATGTTTTTGTCTCGGTTTCCAGAAGAAGGAGTGTTTAAGGAGGTGGTAGTGGAGATAGAGCGTTCCCACCAGAAGAAGCCCTTCCTTGGGGGCTACAGGCACCGGTTGACTGGGGTGGAGTACCACAACGCCACTGTCCAGACCCTTCCTAAAAAGAGACCTGATAGAGGTGTGCTGGTTCACAGTCTGGGCACACAGGTAAACACCCAGCTCTCCAAAACTGTTAAAAATGTCACACATTAGAAATTATTTTAAATAGCTTCTAGTTCATATGATGATAGCTCTGAATCTATTTAAACCAATAAGAAATCAAGCGTACGTTTTGTATCTGTCTCGATGCCCATAGGTCCCCCTCTGCTCCACTGTTGTACTGTATCCCACATGGCTCAGTTCTAGGCCCTCTTCTTTTCTTGTTGGACCTCCTTCCTCTTGGCTCTATTTATAGAAAATATGGGGATTGCTTTTCATTTTTATGCAGATGACCTTGCTTTTTCTGTGGCAGCGCCCAAGCTATTGAATGATCTTCCTTTGGGCATAAGTCAGGCCTCTTCACTAGCTGTTTTTAAGTCCCTTCTTAAGACCCATTTTTTTCTTTGGCTTTTGGCACAATCTGAGATGATTCACTTTGTTTTATTGTGTCTGTATATTAATATGTATTTTATATTTGATCTTTTCTAAGTTATAATTGCATTGTATTTTATGATTGTGTATAGCACTTTGGTCTTGTTAGTGTATAAAGTGCTTCATAAATAAAGTTGGTATGGTATGATAAAAATGTGGAACCACAAAACCAGGAGGTTAGCTCCAGAGAAGTGTTTTCAACTGAAACTCCAGACTGTCTCTTTTTCAAAATGATTCACTCTCTTCCACTCTCTGGACTGGTCACCTCATATCAAGCTTTACTTCAGCCTCATTAGTACAACTACACTGTCAGATGGACTAACATTTCAAACTTACTGTCAAAAGTCAGAAATTCTCTTTTTTTATTGTGATATACAGGGGTTGGACAATGAAACTGTATATTGACCCTGTGGAGCTCCCGACGGACGGTTTTGGTGGAAACAGGAGAGTTGAGGTGCACATTTAATTCTGCCGTGATTTGGCCACATTGGTTTTATGTTTTTTGGATACAATCCGGATTAGCACCCGAACATCCCTTTCAGACAGCTTCCTCTTACGTCCACAGTTAATCCTGTTGGATGCGGTTCGTCCTTCTTGGTGGTATGCTGACATTACCCTGGATACCGTGCCTCTTGATACATCACAAAGACTTGCTGTCTTGGTCACAGATGCGCCAGGAAGACATGAACCAACAATTTGTCCTCTTTTGAACTCTGGTATGTCCCAAATAATGTTGTGTGCATTGCAATATTTTGAGCAAAACTGTGCTCTTACCCTGCTAATTGGACCTTCACACTCTGCTCTTTCTGGTGCAATGTGCAATTAGTGAAGATAGACCACCAGGCTAGTCCAATTCAGCCATGAAACCTCCCACACTAAAATGAGAGGTGTTTCAGTTTCATTGTCCAACCCCTGTATACGACAAATACAAATGTTAGAAATGTGTGTGCAAAAAAGACAATAATGGAGAACAGAAAAAAATAAATACTAAAAGAGTCCAGTGTGGTGCTTGTAGTGTTGTTGATATTATAAAGAAAAAGGGAAGATTAAAAGTTACTGATCAAATAATATAACATTACTTCTACTACAGAAAAAAAAAATCCAACTAATAATAATGCCAGCAGTGGCATGTGTTGTAATAAGGCCATAACAATGTGTTGGAGCTAAACCCAAACATTTCCTAAAACATTACATAAAGGACGAAATCAAGATGGTTGAAGTTTTACATACAATAGAATTGAATGGAGAACCAGCCTATCTCCATCTCTAGGCCAGTTCTAATGTGCTCGATTGCATATTTATTACATTGAGGCGTTGCTTAGTTACAAATTATGTGCATAGAAGGAGTGGCAAACAGTGAACACAGCTATCAGATTTCAGTCACAAGTCTCTACTCAAACAATGGTGCCATTCTTTATTTATGCAGCTGTTGTCTTCAAGCGTAGTTCTCAAGATTTTTCTTTGCTTCTAATGAAGTTATAAAAACACAGTTATTTGTTGTCTCTCTGGGCAAAAAAACTTCCACTCTTGAGTCAAAACCAGAGTTTCTTGGGACTTCTAGTCTTTGATCCATTCCCCTGCTGGGTGTCAACGCTTGGCCACAGAGTGGCATCTGTTGTCCATTTGTCTTTGATGTCCTCCTATCAGGGCAACTACGGCTGCAGGTTTTCTGTTTCTCATTTCGGCATGCTTCCTACTGCTTAAAAAGGAAACACGTCCTGGGGGCAAATAAAAGTCTTCCAGCCATTTAAAATATAAGATAAACGAGTATATATGAAAATATGATATTAAAAATCTAACACGATGTTATCTATAATAAATAGAGGCTGTCTGCCCCTGAGCATACCTCCAAAGACCAGATGGTGCCTCCCAGTGAACTCAGACCACAACCAACCAAGCCGTCAGTCCAGAGGTCCCCACCCAGTCCATGCCAGCCGAAGAATGATAGGTCCACCTTGTGTGCTGTTTTTCAAACCTTTTGATATTCTTTGCATTCCTAGTCTTGTGTAATGCAGAGAAAGAAAGGTATGGCAAAATGGGATGTGATCCCAGATTAGACCATGCTTACGCTATTATTCCGCCTCTTTTTTAAATTGTATTTATTCATTCATTTATTTTTGTGTTTATCTTAAGTTTTCGTTCATGATGTCATTGGAAAAAAACCAAAAAAAAACTAGAAAAAAACTCAATAAAATATCATTAGTTAGCTAACAGTAAGCCCAATGGAGCACAGTGGAGAGAGGTCAGAAATTATCTAAAAGAAAGCCATGTGCGTCTTAACATGGTCGTGGTTACCTCTGCTTGAATAATGAGCCAAGCTGCTCATAAACTCCACCACTCCCCCTGCCCTCCTTTTTTGTATCGTTGTTCTATGAAGTCTTGATTTGAAGCGGAAATGGTTGCTTTACATCTCATCTCTGAGAAATAAAAGCAAAAGAAACTGCTATCAAAATATGATTTACAAATTATATGAAGAATTTTGTGCTTGAAACAGTTTATTGGTTCTCTACACTGCAGCAAAGTATCTTGAGTGTGAGTTTATTTCTTATGTAATCAGATAGACTGACATGTAACTGAGTTGGCTGCATTATGATGGATTCATAATCCACATATTCTTCATTCATTTATTCAGCTGCTGTTACATGACCAACTCAGGAAACAGACTTTGGACAGAATGCCTGTAATACGACTTTACATTGAGCTGAAACTATCTTTTCTCCTGTTCATGATGTTCATGTGATGGTTAAAATCAGCCAATGTTTATGAGAAAGCAGGGGGCTTGTGAGTAATGGAGCAATAAGTAACATTTCTCTAGAGTTCCTGCCAATTTAAAATATATTTTGCACTAACTTGACATTTGGGCCAATTTTTACCACAGGGTGAGTCAATACTGATGAAATGGAACAGTGTAGTAGACGTTATTTAAGTGTACCAGGACAGGATGAAACCAAGTTTTAGGATGCATGCTTCCAACTAGGACAAGAAAGTGAAAGAACCAGCCATAAGCCTGAAAGTAGCCATCTGATGGCTGATGATGACCATTTGTCTCTCCGCACAGAACTACAAGCTACTATTGCCAGACAATAGATATTCACATGGAAAGACGAATGGACAGTTTCCTAATTTAATCTTCATCAGAAACTGCATCAATATGGAGGACCAAAACTGACATAATAAAAAATAAAAGCATTGGGCTTTGTCCTTACACATGTTGTCGTAAAGAAATGTATATACTTAGTTTTTCCTTTCCTTTTACATCCGCTGTCATCATTTTTCTTTTCCTACACATGTATTTTTGTCAAGAAATGTATCTATATTTTCTTTTTAATTTTCCTTAAACATGTGTTTTTATTAAGAAAAGTATATATTTTGTTTAGTCTTTTCTTTATACAAGCGTCTCTTTTATTAACTTTTTCTTGTGTATTGCAAGTGCTGTCATCAAGAAAGGTTAAATGCAAATGAGGGGCGGTGTCATCAGGCTTCTGTTGATTGGTTGCTCAGCATCACACTGGACTTGCCTAGAAAAGGGATAGCTCGCAGTTTATCAGGGTCTATGTATTTTCAGGCAGTTTGTTTTTTTGTTTGAAATGAAACAATGAAAAAACAAAAATAGACTTGTTTCTTCGTTTTTTTGTTTATTACACCAAAATCGGGTATCGGCTCAGCTCGTTATCCGATTTCCCACTTAGTGCACAAAACAAAAATGCAAAAAAACAGATAACGAGTGGGACCGTGTATTTTGAGGCAGTTAGTTTTTTCAAACGAATAAACAAAGTGCCTCAGAATACACAGACCTATCTGTTTTCTAGAGCTCCCAGCTCATCAACTTTATTAGGAATTAGTGTTATAACTCCTGACTTTATTATTTTTTTGTGTGGACCCCCCTACAGAATACCTGTTTAGTTACCGGCTCTCATGGACTCAGAGGTTCAGAAATCGAGGTTTTCATAGTTTGGACTGCTAAAGTTGGCTTCTGATTGAAGCTCCAAGGGTCCTCCGTAGTTGCCAGCTGTGGCGGTAGACCGCGATGAGATTCAGGTTTTCACTGTAATATTCAAAGGGAACTCTGTGGAGCATCGAAGAATGAGTTGTTTTTGTTGAGCCGAGAGAATGAGAACGGCAAGCCTGGGAGATCTGCATCGGAGACCATCTTTCCATCAGCCTGGCATCTACAGCTGCACATCACCACTGCTGAGCAGAGACATCGTTAAGGTGAGCAGTGTGCAGGTACACGTCTGGTTTTATTATATTTTATAGTTGGTCATGAAAACAAGGAAAATAATTTTACCGAAGAAGAAACTTGGAAAAAAAGTAGGGTGGTATTTTTTAAAATGACAAATGTGTTCAATACTTACAAAGACAGGTGTATGTCTTTCATTTTACTCATTATTGGAATTATATATGTCTGTTAATGATAACCATATTTGTGTGCATTAAAAGCACATATGGCTGTTAATTTAAATAGTTCTTTGTGGGTGTATAACTTGTTCACATTCATATGCCTGTGTTGTTGGTCTACATATATCTGCTTCAAAATTTGATACTCTTCTCAGGGAGCAGAAAAACGCGGCCATGGCTGACATGGTGAGCGCTGAGGACAGCCATCTGCATTTTGAATGGCACCAGAACTCCTGATGGCTCTTGTTCAGGAAGAAGTAGCTATCAGCAGAGAAGAGTTGAGCCAAACATTAGAAGAAAAATAAATGCTAGTGTGCTCAAACAAAGCAGCCTCTTTTCTTGAAACTACCACACATGTGTACGTTGCATAGTGTTGTGGCCCTGCTAAAATCCTCTAATGTAACTTTTATTAAAACACAGAATTTCCAGAAATGTGATGAACTTCAGACACAGAGTGAAAATACAATAAGATGAAAGCTTTTACAACTTGTCTACATCACGCTCTTATAAAGGACATGAACACTGTTCTGTTCCAGAACACATGATACAAACAACAGAATCAGCTCACCCATCCACCCAGAAGCCTGATAATCAGACATTTATTGAGTCCAGGTTTGTGGCAGAAGGAAACACGTGAAACATGCTGGGCAGACTGACCTAAAGACCAGGACTGAGTATTTTGAAATATGTCACATTGCAGATTTTCAAATGAAGGCATCCACAAGTGAACACATGCATTATTCAAGAAACCAAATAGTTTGAAATGCCTGGTTTATTGAATAATGTTGCTATTAAGAGGAACCCAAAATGTTATGTTTGTTCATTTCTATGTTGTACGACATGTTTCTATCCACTGTTTTGTTGCTCTGTTGGAGTCTTCAATGTAATATGATCCAAAACCTTCAATTGTTACTTAATTTTACTTTGCCAACTTTGTTCTATTAAAATTATGTTGAATTTAAGTTATTTTAAACCCCAAACAAACAATCCATTTTGATGTCTGTGGAATATGTGAACATGAGATCTGATTAAATTAGAACTACAAAGATTAGAAGGAACCCAGTTTTATTCAGCTTCATTAGAACCTGATCAGATGATCTCACACATATTTAATTACTTCAAATCAGTAATATACAGATTGTTCTTGCATGTCAATAAAACAGATTTTATTTTAAATGAATGTGCCATCAGTGCTTTAGGCACATATTTTCCATGCTGAAAAGTGGCTGAAATCAGCCACAGTATATAATAACACTGCACCAAATATAGTATTTGGTCCATTACAAGTACAGTCATAGTTAATAAATAAGAACGAGTTCCGAAGAGACTTGTCTCTTAGATTAAGAGTACCTTTTGAAAATAATGTTTAAGCATGCATTTAAAAACTTTTTAATGTTCTAATCTTACATGCTTTGTTGTCATTAACTGTAACCAAACAAGTCATAATTATTATAAATAAAAATTTGAAACATCCCTCTGTGTAATCAATCTGTAATTGGTTTGTGAGCCAAGTTACTGAAACACATCAACTTTTCATTACTATTACAACTGATTAAATATGAGTGTATTTGTAAAACAAACGTCAGCGTTAGCTTACCGTCCAGCATCCAGAAGATTCCCGGAGCTTCAATCAGAAGCCAACTTCAGCAGCCACTTCGAAAAACTATGAAAACCCTGATGGTGAACCTCTGAGTCCATGAGAGCCGCAAACTGAAACATGTTCTGCAGGGGAGTTCCACAAGAAAAATAATAAAGTCAGGAACTATAACACTGTTTTCTAATAAAGTTTCTGACACAAAAAATCAATGTATATTTGTGATTTTATTTTTTATGTCAGTTTTGGTCCTCCATACAGCCATTTTATTATGTTTTATATAACATGTTGAAAGTATTTGTTCTTTGCCTTTGCTTCTTTGTATTTCTCAATTAATTCCGTATTGCAAAGTTAATAAAGATTATTTGTACATGTTATTTTTAATTTACATTTTTGCATTTCCATAAATATGTAGATAGAGTGTTTTCATGTTTTAATGAAAAAGTGGTATTAGTGATAATATAGCCTACACTGCATAGAGCAGGGCTGTCTAAGCCCAGGCCTCTAGAGCTACTTCCCTCAAAAATTTAGATGTGACTCTTTGCAAACACACCTGAATCAAAGTAATGGTGCATTATTGTCCAAAGAACTGAATGAGCGGCTGGTAATGGAATGTGGTTCAGGGGCTTTGGAGCTGGATGAGACTGACTGGACCCAATCGTCTCTCTTAGAGAGTAAGAGTCTTACACTGAAATTCATTTGTGTTTTGTTTTCTCCTTAACAGACAGCTGAGCTGAAGTCTAAGCTGCAGCAGTGTTCTGTGGACATGTCCACTCAGATGACTGGCATCGGCTGCTACGTGTCCTGTGTCAATGACAAGTTGGTAACTCCTGGGAAATATGTGACTGCTGATGAGTATCATGACAGGAGGCTAAAGGCTGTGAGTGAAAGCTAATTTCCTTGTTGAGGGACACTGTTTTTTGTTCTGTTTTGTTTCTTTACATCATGAAAATATTTTCTTATGATAAGTTACCATGCAGAGATCTACAGTTCCAGTGGCAGAACCACTCTGTTGGACTGCTGTGACTGCAGGTCTGGGAGAGTGGCAACAAGCCCTAAATAGTCCAGCTGTTATGGAGAAAGCAAACACACTCCTACCATTGTTGACTTAAGTGAAAAACTGCTTATTGCTCTGACACATTCCCACCACAAAGCATGACAGTGGTAGCATCGTGCTGTGTGAATGTACTGTATGTACACTGCTCAAAAAAATAAAGGGAACACTCAAATAACACATCCTAGATCTGAATGAATGAAATACTGAATACTTTGTCCTGTACAAAGTTGAATGTGCTGACAACAAAATCATTATTGATTGTCAGTCAGTGTTGCTTCCAAAGTGGACAGTTTGATTTCACAGAAGTTTGATGTACTAGGAGTTATATTGTGTTGTTTGAGTGTTCCCTTTATTTTTTTTGAGCAGTATATATTCTTTGCTTCCCAGGTTATCTGCCTGCAGTCCTACATTCGGCGATGGTTAGCCCAGGAGGTAGTGGAGCAGCTGAGGAGAGAGCGAGCTCGCCGCCTTGCCTGGTTCGACCTTCAGGAAAGAAAGTGCAAAGAGGAGAAAGAGGCGCAGCTGAGAGAGCGCCGCAGGCGATGGATGAACCCACAGAACAAAGAGGACTTCAATTTGCTCTACCACGCCCTACAGAGTAGGCCTGAGACCAGGGGCTGAGGGTGTAGAAAACATCTATAAGATGTCTGGATATGTTTAATCTCTCTTCATGCCTGAGCTTTTTGCTTTTCAGAGTGGAGGAATGAGGAGGAAGAGCAGATAAACTGCAGCCTACGCGGCGCAGAGAGGAAAGCGGCTCTGTGTGCGCTGCTGGAGCAGGAAATGGAGTTCATCGCTGCCATTGGCCGCCATCAAATCAATGTAGACGCTATCAACCAAGACAAACTTATCAGGAACTTCCTGAATAAGGTCAGAGGTCACTTTTCTGCTCAAAAGGCTCACTGAAAACCTGGTACTTTAAAACATCTTTAAGGTCAAGATTGACATTGTTAGACACACCAGCTAAAGCACAGGTGTCAAACTCCAGTCCTGGAGGGCCACTGCTTTGCAACGTTTTGATGTGCCTCTGCTGCACCTCCTGAATAGAATAATTAGGTCATTAGCAAAGCTCTGGAGAACTGATCTACACAAGGAGGAGGTAATTAAGCCATTTCATTCCAGTGTTTTGTACCTATGGCACATCTAAAAACTGCAGGACAGTGGCCCTCGAGGATTGGAGTTTGACACCACTGAGCTAAAGACTAAGATTCACCTTTTCACACATATAAACACACACATTTAACACCAATAAGAATATTGATAGGTTACCTTCAGGCTGAGTACCTTGCCCAGTGGCACATCAACATATGACAGAAGGAAACTAGATTAATGGAAACTAGATTAATGGAAACTAGTTAACTTTAATGAACTTTAAACTATTCAGATCTATTTGTGCAGCTTCAGGGCTGCACAAAAAATGGAACCCTAACCTTCCACACAAATCAGTTTACTTGTGACTATAACTAACCTGCTTCAGCCTTGTTGCCGACCTGAAAATCAAAATATTTAAATATCTATTTTGGATATTATGTTAACAAGCAGGCTTAGCAAGGTAAATGAGGTTGGTATTCCTCTCTCTTCCTCTGTCTGGATTGTGATGAACATACTGAATGAGAAAAAGGAATTTGAGAAAGTGTAAGAAAATGTGTGTTTCGCTTTCTCTGGTTGTAGTTCAGTGCTTCATTGTCGGAGTTAAGTAGAGAATCTTTAATCCCCCATAGTCTCAATCCAAGTGTGTGGCAGGAGCAAAACACCTAAAACATACAGGGCAGGAGGACATGAGGACCAGAATTGAGAAACACTGCTTTAAACAAACTTGAGTCCTTAAGAGCAGATTTATAAGAATTCCATAATCGTTAAGCTTATTAACTCCTTCACACCCTGGTCCACTGGAATGGACATGCTATTTTTTCTGGGATTAAATCAATAAAAAAACTTAAGAAATTTGTTATTTGCATGATGGATCTTACAGATTAGTTTCTTATTAAACAAAAACAATAAAGTTTAGACTCTTAAGTTGATCCTAGTAAGTTTCAGGCATGAGAGAAAACAAGCATGTGTATGAAACGAGAGACAGGGAGGAGTGAGCATTTGTTTTCCACCAAAAATATAAATGTATGTTCATAGCAGCCTAAAAATTGCTCAGTATAATTCTAAGTATTTCCAGTCAACATTTGAAGGTATTTAGATTTTTTTTCTATCATGAAATTGTAGGATTTTTAAAAAGTTTAATGTCCATCCCAGTGGACACCAGGAGTTTGTGTATGTTGTTCAACGCCTAATTATTCAGTGTTACTGTGCAACAAAAGAAGCATTTATGAGCATATCGTAGCCATTTTGTGGTTTTCAATGATTTATGTTGTTTTATATTTTCAATGATGGAGTATAAACTTCCAGACTTTCTTGAACTGACTTCAAAAGATATTTGATCTTGAGGGCTTGGATATAGGAAATAAGTCATGTGAGAATAGGAATTAGATGGTAAATTAAAAAGTAAAGCAGTCCTAGTTTTTCAAAGTGTCTCATCCAGAGGTGTTCAAGCTATACAGTGAATCAAAGCGTGGTGTTGTCCTGCTAGATGAAACTGCCAGTCTGTTCCACACAAAAATCTGGAAGAAAAGTCAATGTCCACCAGATGCAAGAGACCATAATGCACAGAAAAAAATGCACTTCTACTGTAACACTTGTAAAATCCAGCTGTCCTTTGTGCTACACTGAAACTGATTCAAGGGTGTTCATCAAAAATGAGAGATTACATGAAATTACCCAGCAAGTTGATGGTTCATCAGTGGTTTGGTAACTGTGTAATCTGCTTACATTACTACAAATAATAACATACCTCGGTGCTTCATGAAGCTTCATCTCACTTCATAAGAAACCAGCTTGCAACAAACCACATAGACACAAAACCTTCAGTTAAATCCCTTAGTTCAACGCAATTACTGATAAATACAGAGCATCTAGAGAGTATTTCACTTTTTCCACAATTTGTTTTATTCCAGCCTTTTTCCAAATATTTTCTGAAAATTCTACACCCAAATACCCCATAATGACAATGTTGAGTATGTTTTTTTAGTACTTTGCGAATTAAATAAAACAGAAAACCTAGAAATTGCATTTACGTTAGGATTAACTGCCTTTTCTCAAAGTGGACATATCATACTTTTAAATCCTTCATTTTCACATGTAAATAATTCTCTTATGGTCTATTTAAACCTTAGAGGCTTTCAGGTACAATTATGTAAACTCCCTATTGGTGTGTGACCTTTGACCTGCATGGTCAATGGTCAAAGGTCATAAGGTGGGACTTTGTGTAAACAAGTGCTTGCCCTTCCAAATCAAGTTGAATTGATCATGGTTGGAGAAAGATCATCAGTGGAAGCAGCTCAGTTTAGAGCGTCATCAACAACATATATGACAAAGACTTTAAATACTTTTGTAAATGTGATTTTGAATTTTTCTATTTGTAATGAAGAAGCAAAACAAAAAAAATACACATTGTCTTAATAAAGTATGTGTGTATAGAATTTTCTGCGACAGACTGGTGACCTGTCCAGGGTGACCCCGCCTCTCGCCCGGAACGCTGCTGGAGATAGACACCAGCACCTCCCAACCCCGTTAGGGAGAAGGGTGATTAGAAAATGGATGGATGGATGTATAGAATTTTGAGGAAAGATTAGTTGAATACATTTTGGAATAAGGCTGTAAAGGAACAAATGAAAAAAGTGAAGTGTTGTGAATACTTTCTGTATGGAATGTAATAAACACAAACACATCCTGCTCCTCAGATGCCATCTGATTTTAGAACTTCTTCTTGTTAGTATGATGACCTGGATTTTCCAGTCAGACCGATCCCATCCCCATTCTCAGCTCCATTCCTCAGGACAATAAGTGAACTTTCTTACAAAGGAATGGCATCATTTAAGGAGCAATCACCAGTGGAATAAGAACAATTGCCAAGAAGCATTAGTACAACAAAGCCATAATGAAATGTTCTCCCTTTTTGTGGCAAGTTTCAGGCTTAGTACACCAGATTTCAGAAATGAGGAATGAGTAGACATGCAATAAAAAAGCAAGTGGAACTTTCAACCTTGTGGCAGTGAAAAGTTGAAGGTATAAACTGGATAGCTTTGCCATCAGGGGAAAACCTAACAGGTTGGTGTACCCGGTCCAGGCAGCTGCTTCCCATCAGTGGCGATCAGCCACAGGTCGTCTGTTTGAGATGGACTCTGTGCCTGACATCAGAGCCAGGGCGCTGAAGGAGATTTATGATGACATCAGCAAATTCCCTGTGGACCAGCAGGAGAGACGGCGCTTCCTAGAGAAGCTGAGAAACACTATTATGGTAATATTCTTGAGATCACTGAAGATGTCTGCTGCCTGTGCTTCACAGAGATGCTGACACCACTGAGTTTGCTTACTGGACAGGAGCATGAGTGTCAGCTGGTGTGGGACATCATTGATCTGATTGACAGGGAGATGGACTTGATGGGTCGAGATGTTAAAGAGCATAATCTCGAGGGCCTGAGGAAGAGGATCTGCACTCTTTACCTTCAGTACATCAGAACACCGGCATTTAACCCCAAAGTGATCAAACTGCTAAAGGTAAACCATATGATGTTCATGCACTCTTTATGTAAAACCAGAGGATTTATTGCGATGGTATGATCAGTCATAGATCAAAGCTGTCTGTCTTCAATATCTCTAGATCAGTGTTTTATCGTGTCTGAGACCTTTCAGCGTACTTTATGTTGTCAAGTTATTTCTTGATAAAATTATATATATATATATTTAAAAAAATCCCTTCTCACCCACCGCGGGTGGTTCTTATCCTTTGAGCTCGGGTCCTCTACCAGAGGCCTATGAGCTTGAGGGTCCTGCAGTATCTTGGCTGTGCCAAGGACTGCACGTTTCTGGACTGAGATGTCTGATGTTGTTCCTGGGATCTGTTGTAGCCACTGCTCCAGTTTGGGGGTGACTGCCCCGAGGGCCCCGATGACCACAGGCACCACTGTGGTCTTCACCTTCCAGGCCCTCTCCAGTTCCTCCGTGAGGCCCTGGTATTTCTCCAGTTTCTCGTGCTCCATTTTCCTGATGTTGCAATCGTTTGGTATTGCTACATCTACCACAACGGCTTTCCTCTGTTGTTTATCCACTACGACAATGTCTGGTTGGTTCGCCATTACCATTCTGTCTGTCTGGATCTGGAAGTCCCACAGGATCTTAGCTCTGGCGTTCTCCACCACCTTTGGGGGTGATTCCCACTTTGATCTCGGGGTTTCCAGTCCATATTCTGCACAGATGTTTCTGTACACTATGCCTGCCACTTGGTTATGTCGTTCCATGTACGCTTTCCCTGCCAGTATCTTGCACCCTGCTGTTATGTGCTGGACTGTCTAAGGGGCCTCCTTGCACAACCTACACCTTGGGTCTTGTCTGGTGTGGTAGATCTGGACCTCTATTGCTCTGGTGTTTAGGGCCTGTTCCTGGGCGGCCTGGATGAGGGCCTCTGTGCTGAGTCCAGCTTTTTCCAGCCATTGGTAGGAAAAAGCTGGACTTTTGGGTTATTTGCTGGTGGTACATCCCATGTAGGGGCTTGTCCTCCCTTGTCCTCCCATGATGGTATCTCTGGCACCTCAACCTCCGTTCCCTGTTGTCTGAGACATTCACTGAGCACATTGTCTGTTGAGGCTTTGTCCCTGATGTATTTATGGATGTTAGTTGTTTTGTCCTGGACAGTGGTTCTCACTAGTCCTCTGCCTCCTTCCTTGCGGCTGGTGTACAGTCTCAGGGTGCTGGATTTGGGATGGAACCCTCCATGCATTGTTAGCTTTCTAGTCTTAATATCTGTGCCTTTTATCTCCTCCTTTGGCCAGCTAATTATTCCAGCAGGGTATCTGATTACTGGCAGGGCATAGCTGTTTATCGCACGGATTTTGTTCTTGCCATTGAGCTGGCTTCTCAGGACTTGCCTTATTCATTGGAGGTATTTAGCTGTGGCTCCTTTCCTTGTGGCCTCATCGAGGTTGCCATTTGCTTGTGGTATACCTAGGTACTTGTAACTGTCCTCTATGTCTGCTATTGTTCCTTCTGGGAGTGAGACCCCTTCTGTGTGGATCACCTTCCCCCTCTTTGTGACCAGCCGACCACACTTCTCTAGTTCGAATGACATCCCAATGTCCGTGCTGTAGATCCTAGTGGTGTGGATCAGTGAGTCGATGTCTCGCTCACTCTTGGCGTACAGCTTGATGTCATCCATGTAGAGAAGGTGACTGATGTTAGCCCCATTTTTGAGTCGGTATCCGTAGCCAGTCTTGTTGATAATTTGGCTGAGGGAGTTCAGGCCTATGCAGAACAGTAGCGGGGACAGAGCATCTCCTTGGTATATGCCACATTTGATGGACACTTGTGCAAGTGGTTTGCAGTTGGCTTCAAGGGTGGTTTTCCACAGCCTCATTGAGTTTGCAATGAAGGCTCTCAGAGTCCTGTTGATGTTATACATCTCTAAGCATTCAATGATCCAAGTATGCGGCATTGAGTCATAGGCTTTCTTGTAATCAATCCAAGCCATGCACAGGTTGGTGTGTCGGGTTTTGCAGTCTCAGGCAACTGTGCAGTCTACGAGGAGTTGGTGTATGGCTCCTCTGCTATTTACACCGATACCTTTCTTTGCCGTGCTCATGTGTTTATCCATGTGTTTGCTTATCTTGGCTGCTATGATGCCTGACATGAGCTTCCAGGTTGTGGAGAGGCAGGTTATTGGTCAGTAGTTGGGTGGGACTGGACCCTTTGATGGATCCTTCTGGATTAGGATTGTCCGCCCTTCAGTTAACCATTCAGGGTGAGTCCCACTTTGTAGCAGCTGGTTCATTTGGCCTGCCAGTCGTTCATGGAGGGAAGTGAGTTTCTTTAGCCAGTAGGCATGGATCATGTCAGGCCCTGGTGCTGTCCAGTTTTTCATACCTGAGACTCTTTCTTGGACATCTGTCACGGTGATGGTTACCGGGGCTTGCTCAGGGAGGTTGCTATGGTCCTCTCGTAGAGAGATCAACCACTGTGCATTGCTGTTGTGGGACCCTTTCCCATATGGCTTTCCAGTATTGTTCCGTCTCCAGCCTTGATGGGTCTGCTCTGTTGTTATTACCCTGGCATTGAGAGTACACCTTAGCTGGTTGATATATATATATATATATATATATATATATATATATATATATATATATATATATATATATATATATATGAGGGAATGGCGAACCAACCAGACATTGTCGTAGTGGATAAACAACAGAGGAAAGCTGTTGTGGTAGATGTAGCAATACCAAGCGACTGCAACATCAGGAAAAAAGGAGCATGAGAAACTGGAGAAATACCAGGGAGGAACTGGAGAGGGCCTGGAAGGTGAAGACCACAGTGGTGCCTGTGGTCATCGGGGCCCTCGGGTTAGTCACCCCCCAACCTGGATCAATGGCTACAACAGATCCCAGGAACAACATCAGACATCTCAGTCCAGAAATGTGCAGTCCTTGGCACAGCCAAGATACTGCAGGACCCTCAAGCTCCCAGGCCTCTGGTAGAGGACCCGAGCTCAGAGGATAAGAACCTTATATATATATATATATATATATATATACTGCTCAAAAAAATAAAGGGAACACTCAAACAACACAATATAACTCCAAGTACATCAAACTTCTGTGAAATCAAACTGTCCACTTAGGAAGCAACACTGATTGACAATCAATAATGATTTTGTTGTCAGCACATTCAAATTCAACTTTGTACAGGACACAGTATTCAATGAGAATATTTCATTCATTCAGATCTAGGATGTGTTATTTGAGTTTTCCCTTTTTTTTTTACAGTGAAAATAATATATATTATATATTTCTTATATAGATATATATCTGTATTTACTCCACTGTTGTTACTGAAAGGAATGGCATTCTTTACGTTGACATTGAAAAGACTTTGAAAGCAAAGGAAAATTGATTTTTATTTAACGTTATGAAGCTGGGTGTTTATTATCATTATATCATTATATCCATGCAGAAGTAGAAATTGGCACCGCTGGATGGAATCATTGAAAAGGGAAACAAATGATTGAAAACAATAAAGTTTATATGCAGAATAAATCTATTAATACATTGCCTACATTGACAGCTATCTGGAGTAATATAATCAAAATGTCCTTGGACATGTTGGCTTTAGAGATGTGTGTGAACTGGATCTCAGCGTAACATAGAGTCGTTCCAGGTTCACAAGAAACCATCTGAGCTGCAGCACGATATGTTCTTCTGCCACGGGTGCCAGCGCTACCTTTGGTCTGCCGACTTTGGTTCAAGTACCACTGGCTGCCGGAGTCGTCGCTGCCGAAACTGTACCAGCCTAGACAACGTTGCAAGATCTCGAGATGACAACTCTGTCTACCAAAGCATCCTGAGGAGGTTGAGAACTGATGAGCTCCGCCTCAATCCGGAAACTTCCATCCCCTTCTTGCTGCAGGTAAATGCTACTCTCTCTGCGTGTGAGCAACCGATGGCTCGCTCTCGTTTATGTGAAGCCCTGTCAATCTCAGTGACATGTCAAGATCTCCTTAAGAGAATACATGCACTTCGTGTTTTACGGGTGTCTGCAGATGTGGATTTATCTTAAGACATTTAAAAGGCGGAACTAACATAATTTTCTGATTGGTTTAGTTGAAAAGGGAGTGCATGTTTATTTTTCATGAATTTGAAAGAAATTCTTTTTACAAGTAATCAAAACAACACAAAGAGATTTATCTAAACACAAAAATACCCCAAAAATCCCTGAAATTTCAGGGAAAACACCAAAATAAATCTAAATTACACCTCAAATAGACCAACATGCCTACATGCTGACCTTTGCCTCTGTCCAGGTGGACGACATTCGCTACCTGATAGAAAAGGTTTGGGCTTCCTGCTCAGCTCTGAATGGCAGCAGAGACATTTACAACCTGGTGTTTGCTCGCTGGGACGTCCAGGAGGACTGGAGCCCCTGGAACTGCATACTGTTGTCCAAAGAGGAGACTTCAGCTCACACACAAGTGGAACACATCCAGAAGGTTTGTTCAAGTGTCTGACTGTGTCTGACTGTGACTGACGTTTCAGCAAAGTGCGATCACAGGTTTTGCTCAATGTATGTTCCCTGGGCTGACCACATACAATTGTCTGACTGAATCTTTCTAATCTGTGTTTCCAGGCATATGAAACTACATTCATCCAATGGGTTGAACAGAAACACTCAATGGCACGACAACACTTCAGCAAGAACCCAGTTATAGCAAATAACCTTGGCCTTTAGCCAGGTGCTGCCCCACACAACCAGTTTGTCTTCTTAGCTTGTTGATGAGAATCTTCACCACATCCCAGCAACCCCAGGACATTGACAAACCCTGTGTCCTCTCACTGCTTCTTTCAGACATGTTTGCTTTATGGGTGAAATAAACAAAACACTTCATGATTTCTATTGTGTCTCTGATTCAACTGACTTCTAAATCAGTCTCAATGTGAAGAGTTGAGACTGACAACAGGAGCTGAAGGTAAGCTGTAAGAGTTCTGGGGTTTATTTTAGCTGCACTGAAGTGACAGCAGTATTTAACAACAGGGCACAGATATGGAAAATGTACAAAATTGAGATAGGAATAGTAGAAAGTTGGCCTCTCTGAGGTAAAAATAATAATAATAATAAAAAAATAAATAAATAACAGCTTCCAGTCCAGGGGGACCTAGGTGGGCAATTGCCCCTTTTGGTCCCCAATACCCACCCATGACCCTGTACCAGTTCTGCCAGCATCAGCCCAGTTTTCACCAAGGGGGTTGCCACCACCAAGGGGGTGGCAACCCTGGTCACAGTTGTTCCAGTGGATTGTTGCTGGGCTGAACCTTAACTGAAACTTTTCAACAGATTGCATGATTTGAGGTTGTGATGCAGTTTGCAACAGCAATGTTCATTACAACCTTTGAAAGAAGGTAAGGTTTGTACTTTGTGAGAATTTCTGTATCGAGTGTGGTTTTCACAAGAGGCTTAAGTAAGGCAGTTTTCACAGGAGACAGACTGGTGGGACTCTGGTCATAGATCTGTGGTTCAATCTAAGCAGATAAACATTGGAAAAATGCTGCTTAGAATTGGCTGCACTGCTTTGAACAGTGTTAAAAATCCAATGACCATGGAGCAGAACTCCCCTAGTGGAATAAAAACAACTTTAGTATATTTCAAAGATACTTACATTTGTATAAGTAGATTTTACATATATTAAGTAGTAAGTGTATGATATAGAAATATATATGAAGCTATATAATAGCATGCTTGTACTAGTTTTGACATTATATCTTTAAATACACATAAAAATATTTGTACCACAATACACGTTTAAGAAATATATTAAATAAAAGTATACTTTAAGTGGGCTGCACAGTGGCACAGTGGGTAGCGCTGTTGCCTTGCAGCAAGAAGGTCCTGGGTTCGATTCCCGGCCCGGAGTCTTTCTGCACAGAGTTTGCATGTTCTCCCTGTGCATGCGTGGGTTCTCTCCGGGTACTCCGGCTTCCTCCCCTATGACTGTCAGGTTGATTGGGCTTTCCAGATTCTCCTTAGGTGTGTGTGTGTGTGTGTGTGTGTGTGTGTGTGTGTGTGTGTGTGTGTGTGTGTGTGTGTGTGTGTGTGTGTGGTTGTTTGTCCTGTTTGTCTTTGTGTTGCCCTGCGACAGACTGGAGACCTGTCCAGGGTGACCCCGCCTCTCGCCCGGAACGCAGCTGGAGAGGCACCAGCACCTCCCGACCCCGTTAGGGAGAAGGGTGATTAGAAAATGGATGGATACTTTAAGTGAACAAAATGTATATTTGCTCAAAGTTGCCAAACAATGTGCTTTTAAAGATAATTTGCGTGTATTTTATATATGTTCAAAATAGATTTTTTTTTTATTGTTGTTGCTGCTACACCTCCCCCCTTCCTTCACTCTCTACTCTCTCAGTCACTACTTCCTCTTCTGAGAGGGGAGATGTGCTACCAGCACACCGTCTAATGGGTGAACTGAGCTTCCTAAATCTGCTGGGATTTACCCTATCCAGAACTAAAGTAAACTCTGTTTAAGCTGGTTTCGAGAAAGAATTCGCCTGATTTCTACGGCCTACATCCAGATGTCCCACCCTTCTTCCCCCTGTGAATTAGCCAGACTGAGCAGCATACAGCCAACTAGTTCCACAGAGCACATCTGTTAACGGTCGCTTCTTCTCTGTTTTGCAACTTGCACTTGTTACTGAACCAGTTTGGTTTTAGTGACTCTGAGTCCCAAGGATGTTGTTTTAAATTTGGGCTAAAGCAACCTATAAAACATTACCTACTTTTCTTCCCCAGAATCAAACATCAGAGCTATTTTACTACCATCAAAGAACTTTGAGGTGACTCATTAATTGAATGTCCACAACATCTTTTAGATTTTCTTTATGCTAAATATTTTATTAGCAAAGCAATTTTGCAAGGGTCAGTGCAGCTTAATTCAGTAGCAGAAATAATCAAATAAGTAAAATCAATCATCTAGCCTATCTTTCCCTAATGCTGATACTAAGAACTAAAAAGGGAACCTTTGAGAGAGACGAACAAAGTATGGTGTTTTGATCCCCAGAACTGGTCTGATGATGAAGAAGGTGTTGCAGCGGGAGAAAGAGGTTAATTGATGAAGGCAGTTATCTCTGTTGGTCTGATGAGCTTTCATCACTGCCGGGATGGTGAAGTCACACAGGACTTGGGTCTTTATCTTTGCCTTGATCTTCATCATTGCCTTTGTCTTTATCTTTGTCTTTGTCTTCATCCTTTTCTTGGTCTTCATCTTTGTCTTTGGGGTCTGAACCCAGCCGATGAGAGAAATGTGATTTGAAGCCACATGCTGCGGGGCTGATGGGTTGGTCCCCATGCGCAGACAGTCTTCGGCTCTGTGGCCCTGGCTCTTCTTCAGCTGCAGAGTTCTTTGTCCATCTCGGTCTTGACTCGAAGCTGCCTGGAGGATCCAACCAAAGATTCCTCTTTTGCTCTCCCCTTATATAGGGTTTATACCCGCTTTCGGTGCATTTTCATTGGCTAATGCTGTTGCTGTGCTTTTATTGGGTAACTTGTTTGGACAGATGAACTCATCTCCATCACTGTCTTAGAGACATCTTGTCCTGATGTCTGTGCTAATGTCTCAGGGTTGCTCAACGTTCCTCCCATGTCCTTCTATGTCCAAATAAGGCGTTGGTCATCTCTGCTTTCCTGTTAGTCCCCATTTTACCCCTAACCTTTCGCCTACTTATCCACCTCTAACACATCATCAGTGATCTTTAATAGCAGTTACATGTTTTACACCATTTCAAGTTTATGTTAGAATCACATTCATAACCCTTTTAGTTTCTCTGATTTAGCATTCATTTATAATTTTATGATAACCACAACTTATTACTCTTTTATTATTATTTGATACCAAAGTTAGTTACTTGTTTTACTTGTAAGTTTTCTCACGAGTGTAAGTAAGTATTGTTATAAGTAACCCAATATTAATACAAGTACTTTAAATCTTATCTAATTACTCAAAATGTTTAGACTTCATCCTTTAATTCTTCATGCTTTGAAAGAAGGAATAATCTCAGCTATTTTTATACAGCTGCAAGCTGGAAACTTACTTCCTCTTTTTTCATGAAACCTGCTCTTCCTGTCTCATCTCTCTCTCTGACTATGATTTCTTATGATTAGATAGAAAAAATAAGTTTAATTAAAGTTAAGTTTGCAGGAGACAAAAACAACACACACAACCAGATTTATTTTATTGCAGTCTGGGTCAACTGTTGGGTCTAGATGTGATTTGTGTGACTTATTTTAAAGGTAACTTTATTTATTGTTACTGTTAACTAAAATCTCCAGCATGGGGAAGTGGGATGATCTCGGATTTTCTTGACATTATTCACTTAAAAGCTTACTCATATATATCAGTAAACTGATATATATCAGTACACTGATGTATACTGATATATATCAGTACACTGATGTATACTGATTGTTACAGCCCCTGGCCTCTTGGGTCTGTGCAGGGTTTTGTTATGCAGGTTCAGCTGTGATGATGCGTCACCTCCTGATTGGCTGCCTGGAAGCTGTAGGAGCTACACCCCATTGGACCAGCTGAGAACTGCAAGCCTATCAGATGATAATGAGACTCACCTGTTCCTATAAAAGGCTCCTGAGACATTCCTTCAGGGGGACAGCTTGTAAGAGGAGGTTTTGCTCTGCTGTTCCCCACCTTTTGTTTGATTGTTTTTGGCAATCTTGGACTCTTTGTTGGTTGTTCTGCTAAAAAGCCGGTTGATGTGATTTGGTTGTCTTTATAAGCTAGAAGCTGGTGTTTGGGAGGTTTTCTGCTCCGTTTGTGTGTTTGTTTTTTTCTCATTTCTCTTTTGGTTTATTTGAGTTACTTTAGACTGACTCGTTTGGGCATTTTGTAATTTACTTTGCACTTAAGCTTTCTTAAAGCTGCCTGCCCTTTTCTTTTGTTTTAAATGGGTTAAATTGTATTGTGTCTTGGTTTTGTAAAAACTTTGGTTTATTTTGTAATAAATCACCTTTTTATTATCCCTTATTTTCTCTGGACATTTTTATGTTATCGCCCTGAACCCCTAGACCTTTTAGGGGCGTAACATAAGTGGGGGCTCATCCGGGAGTCCTACTCGTTAGGAGGATCCTTTTGTCCAGAGTTAAGAGGAAGATTTTGGGTTGTCTGTATCCAGCAATCATGTCAACCACATTCAGTCTGGAGCACTTTTTAGCTGACCCCTCTCTTGAGTTTATTGATAGCTGCCGCAAGAGTGAATTGCTGCAAATTGTGGATCATTTTCAGTTGCAGGTCCCAAAACAGGTCCTTAAAGGTGACCTAAAGCTTTTAATAGTGGACCAGTTGGTGGAAATTGGGGTGATTAACAAGCCTGATCTGCCTGAGGCTGCTACAGTGCCAAGCCGGGAGGCCTTGTCTGTGGAGGATCGCAAAGATGGTCCTACAGTGGAGGAAGCAGTGAGTGACCGGGGGAAGACACCTCGTACACTCCCTCGCTATGACCCACTGTCTTCTGTGAGTTCAGAAGGACGAGATGGAGCTCGTTTGAAGGTGCGGTTGGCACGTCTCCAGATGGAGGCTGAGGAAAAAAGCCCAGGACAGAAAAGCTCAGCTGGAGCTTGAGATCAGAAGGCTGGAAATAGAGGCTGACAAAGCTATAAAGCTGCGCAAACTTGAGCTGGAGGCCCAGACTCGAGTGCCCTCTGTCCCTGACCCACCAGGTTCCACCTCCATGTCTGCTATTTCATTCGACATCAGTAAGTATATTTCTTTAGTACCTGCTTTTAGAGAATCTGAAGTTGACTCATACTTTGCAGCATTTGAACGCATTGCTGGTGCTTTGCAGTGGCCTAGGGAAACTTGGCCTCTTCTGTTGCAATGTAAATTTTCTGGAAAAGCTCAAGAGGTGTTAGCAGCACTTCCTTTACAAGATAGCTTAGATTATGATCGGGTCAAAGCTGCTGTCCTACAAGCCTATGAGTTGGTTCCAGAGGCTTATCGACAGAAGTTTCGACAGCAAAAGAAAATTGCCGGACAAACGCATGTTGAGTTTGCCAGAGAGAAAGGCATTCTCTTTGATAAATGGTGTGCTGCATCTAAGGTCAACAATTATGACACCTTGCGTGAGCTAATACTGTTAGAAGACTTTAAAATGTGCATTCCTGATCGGGTGGTGTTGTATTTGAATGAGCAGAAGGTGAACACTATAGCATCTGCTGCTGTTCTTGCCGATGAGTATGTGCTTACCCATAAGCCATCCTTTGTTGGTAATGAAAAGTCACACGCTAAGTCTGTGCCACCGTCCCAGATGGTCAAAAACACCATTCCAAAAGAAAGCCGCGAATGTTTTTACTGTCATAAACCTGGACATGTCATCGCTGATTGTTTAGCTCTAAAACACAAAACCCAGCCAAAACAACCAACTAAAGGTGTTGGTTTTGTGAAAAAAGAACCCCGTGATAAGAATGCTGGTTGTGGTGACAAACTACTGGATCCATGTTTTGCCCCATTCATTTTTGAAGGTTTGATCTCTCTGACTGCTGATCCCTCTGACTTAAAGCCAGTAAACATCCTGAGAGACACTGGAGGTGCCCAATCAATCATCCTCTCAAATGTTTTACCTTTCTCATCTGAGAGTGCTTGTGGTTACAACACTGTTCTGAGGGGGATAGAGATGGGCTACGCTCCTAGACCAGTCCACAGAGTGTATATAAAATCAAAGCTGGTCACAGGATTTTACCCAGTGGCTATCTGCCCAGATTTGCCCATAGGTGGGGTGGCCATGTTAATGGGGAACGACATTGCTGGAGGTTTAGTACTTCCCAGTCTGGAGGTTTTAGACAATCCCTTAAGTCGGACAACCCCAGACTCTTCAGATTCTGCGCTGTACCCAGCCTGTGTGGTCACCCGTGCACAGGCACGTAAGGACCCTGAGATTTCTATTTCTGACTCCATTTTGATGTCTCCATTTTCCAGTGAGGGTGATGCACAAGCCAAAAGTAAGAGCATGACGTTGCTTCCAGATTCGATGGAGCTGGAGGAGCCTAGTCCACTCGGGGAGAAAGTGCCTATCCCAATGACCAGACAACATTTGTCATCTGCTCAACAAGCTGATGAAACATTACAAAGATGTTTCAAGAATGTGGTAAGTGCTGAGCAAGCCAATAAAGAGAAACAAGCTTACATGGTGGAACAGGGTGTCTTAATGCGTCAGTGGTCTTCATCAGGTGCAGGAGGTTCAGACTGGAGTAAAGTTAAACAGATCGTTATGCCCACCCCGTATAGACAGAAAGTTCTATCTCTGGCTCATGAAAGCCGGTGGTCTGGTCACTTAGGTGTGACCAAAACATACCAGCTTTTGTTAAAGCACTTTTTCTGGCCTGGTATGAAACGTGGCGTTTCCAAGTTCTGTCGTAGCTGTCATGTGTGCCAAATTGCTGGCAAACCAAATCAGGTAATACCACCTGCTCCATTATGCCCAATTCCAGTGATAGACCAACCATTCGACCATGTCATAGTAGACTGTGTGGGACCCTTACCCAGAACAAAGTGTGGAAATCAATATTTGCTCACAATTATGTGTGCCGCAACGCGATTCCCAGAAGCCATTCCATTGAATAAGATTACAGCCAAATCAGTTGTTAAGGCTCTGACAAAGTTCTTTTCTGTGTTTGGTTTACCTAAGACTCTACAAACAGATCAAGGAACAAATTTTCAGTCAAAGCTGTTCAAACAGGTGGCTAAAAGCTTAAACATTAAGCATGTTGTTTCATCTGCCTACCATCCAGAGTCCCAAGGTGCTTTAGAACGCTGGCATCAGACCTTGAAATCAATGCTACGCAAGTACTGCTTGGGAACTGACAAAAGTTGGGATGAGGGAGTTCCGTTTGTATTGTTTGCTGCTAGAGAGGCTGTTCAGGAATCCCTTGGGTTCAGTCCAGCAGAACTAGTATTTGGACACACACCCCGTGGCCCTTTAAGAGCTTTAAAGAAACTTTCTTAGTTCCTGCAGCAGGTACTAAGAAAAGGGTAACTAAGTATGTGCAAGACTTTCGTGAGCGCCTGGGTCAAGCTAATGCTCTAGCTAAGAAGCATTTAGTTGATGCTCAAAGAAAAATGAAGCATCACTATGATAAAACATCTGTTAAAAGAGGTTTCCAAGTAGGAGATCAGGTTGTTGTCCTTCTACCTGTTCCTGGTTCAGCCTTGTCCGCCAAATTTGATGGCCCTTATGACATTTTAGAAAAAGTAGGGGAGAATGATTATGTCATTGGCACCCCTAATCGGCGGCGAAAAACCCGTGTTTGCCATGTAAACATGCTTAAATTATACCATTCTCGACCTGCACCAGAACCTATTGAGGTGTATGCTCCAGTTGCGGTCACAACACAGCTAGAAGTAGATGAGCTAATCAATGCTGATGGCTTACGAGTGAATTATCCCATCTGTTCTAGTCCCCGCCTTACAAACTCAGAGATGTTAAAATCTCTGCAGAGTCAGCTTGAACATTTGTCCCCTGAACAACAAAAGGATATAACGGTTTTAATTGATGAGTACACATGTTTATTCAATGACGTACCCACAGTTACAACAGTCCTAAAGCATGACATAGATGTACAGGATGCAAAACCAATCAAACAGCATCCTTATCGTGCTAATCCCACAAAACGTTCCCCTAATGAAACAGGAAACTGAATACCTGCTGGAACATGGTTTAGCCAAACCAAGTCAAAGTCCCTGGAGCTCACCTTGTTTGTTAGAAACCAAGTCAGATGGTTCACCCCGCTTTATCACTGACTTTCGTAAAGTAAATTCTGTCACTGTGCCTGATGCCTATCCTCTCCCCAGAATTGAGGACTGTGTGGACAATATTGGAGCTGCAAAATATGTCACAAAGTTAGACCTTCTTAAGGGTTATTGGCAAGTCCCTTTGACTGAAAGGGCTTCCAACATTTCAGCTTTTGTGACCCCAGATGACTTTTTACAATATACTGTTATGGCGTTTGGGATGTGTAATGCTCCTGCTACTTTTCAGAGGCTAATAAATACAGTACTGCGCGGCATCTCCAACTGCAGTGCGTATTTAGATGATCTGGTGGTGTATACTAAAACCTGGCAGGAACATTTGCAAACACTGTATCAGGTATTTCACAGTTTGGCCCAAGCATCCCTGACCCTTAACCTCGCAAAGTGTGAATTCGGCAAGGCCACTATAACATACTTAGGCAGAGAGGTGGGACAAGGCCAAGTCCGTCCCCTCAACGCTAAAATTGTGGCAATCACTGATTATCCCACACCCAAAACACGACGTGAGCTGCGTAGATTTCTGGGCATGGTTGGCTATTACCGGAACTTTTGCAGAAACTTCTCCTCAGTAGTTCAACCACTAACCAATCTACTTAGCCCAAACACTGACTTTGTTTGGTCACAGGAATGCCAAAACGCTTTTGAAAGTGCTAAGTTTCTCCTTTGCCATACACCAGTATTAGCTGCACCTGATCTGACCCGACCTTTCAAGTTAGAGGTGGATGCTAGTGCTGTTGGGGCTGGTGCAGTACTGATTCAAGAAGATTTGCAGGGCTTAGATCATCCTATTTTGCTATTTTTTCCCGCAAATTTAACAAGCATCAACTAAACTACTCCACCATTGAAAAAGAAACCTTGGCTCTGTTGTTGGCTCTTCAGCACTTCCATGTTTACCTTGGTTCCAGTAGTTTGCCGATCGATGTGTTCACTGATCATAATCCGTTAGTTTTTCTTTCACGTATGTACAACCACAATCAGCGTCTTATGCGGTGGGCATTGCTTTTACAAGAATTCAACCTGAACATCCATCATAAGAAAGGAACAGACAATGTTCTCGCAGATGGCCTGTCCAGGATGTGAGTATGGATTTGTTTTTGTGTGATACTTGGTAGTTACAAAATTTGGTTTTGTAATTTAAGGGGGGGAGTGTTACAGCCCCTGGCCTCTTGGGTCTGTGCAGGGTTTTGTTATGCAGGTTCAGCTGTGATGATGCGTCACCTCCTGATTGGCTGCCTGGAAGCTGTAGGAGCTACACCCCATTGGACCAGCTGAGAACTGCAAGCCTATCAGATGATAATGAGACTCACCTGTTCCTATAAAAGGCTCCTGAGACATTCCTTCAGGGGGACAGCTTGTAAGAGGAGGTTTTGCTCTGCTGTTCCCCACCTTTTGTTTGATTGTTTTTGGCAATCTTGGACTCTTTGTTGGTTGTTCTGCTAAAAAAGCCGGTTGATGTGATTTGGTTGTCTTTATAAGCTAGAAGCTGGTGTTTGGGAGGTTTTCTGCTCCGTTTGTGTGTTTGTTTTTTTCTCATTTCTCTTTTGGTTTATTTGAGTTACTTTAGACTGACTCGTTTGGGCATTTTGTAATTTACTTTGCACTTAAGCTTTCTTAAAGCTGCCTGCCCTTTTCTTTTGTTTTAAATGGGTTAAATTGTATTGTGTCTTGGTTTTGTAAAAACTTTGGTTTATTTTGTAATAAATCACCTTTTTATTATCCCTTATTTTCTCTGGACATTTTTATGTTATCGCCCTGAACCCCTAGACCTTTTAGGGGCGTAACACTGATATATATCAGTACACTGATGTATACTGATATATATCAGTACACTGATGTATACTGATATATATCAGTACACTGATATATATCAGTACACTGATATATATCAGTACACTGATATATATCAGTACACTGATATATACTGATATATATCAGTACACTGATATATATCAGTGTATACTTTAGACTAATGAAGTATGCCTTTTTAGGTTTCTTAATAATCTTTTTCTATTTTTGTCAAAATGGCAAATAATAAAAAAATAACTATCCTCATAGTGGAACTTGATGTAATGTTGTTTAACAAAGTAAATAATGTGTTCATGCCTCAAAACATCAAACACTTTAGGGACAGAGGTTCTACAACAAAAACAATACTTGTCCTTAACACTAAATGTAGCAGGTATCATTTACAACACAATAGACTTTACTGCCTCACCTAAGGTCAGAGTTCATTATTCAATGTTTAGACACTCCTGTGGCCTTACTCCTTGTCTAAACAGCCCAGGGCCCTCTGTGAACTCAGTTTCCTTCCATGCTGTTTGCATTGTGATGATGAGACCTGGTGGGAGGGGTTTGTCTATACAGGAGCCTCATATGTCCAGCATAAGAAAACAATTTCCTGATATCTGTGTTAGCCAGTCTGTCTCTTTCAGTCATCGTGAGCAGGAATACATGTTTATACAGCTGGTTTTCAGTTTATGTGTACTTTGGGTTTGTAGTACCTTCTGTTTTGGAAGAGTAAGTACCGCTCTCTAACTCTTGTGTCCTGTATTTTGAACCTGCCCCTTACTGTAACTCTTCCCATTCTATAACCCTTTCTTGTGTTATAGATGTGATAAGATCCTCCTTTCAGATCATTGACCAATATCTTTTCTCATTCACCACATAGTTTTGGTTATTACTGGTATTAGCTATGAGTCAAAGGTCAAATATTAAAGTTGGCAACTGTTTAACCATTTCTTCGTGACTTCAAGATAAAAAGTTAAAGGATACCCAATGTCCTGGAACTCCAAGAATGAAAACATTTTCCTTTTTTCGCTGAATATAAATCTGTTTATTTTTTCTGTTTTCTGAGAACTAAAAGTAGAAGTGGGTGCTCTCACACTCACATACAATCCCTGGGTGTCAAGTAGGCAGTAAGGTAAGGTAATAAAGTCTCTCATTATTCTAAGATAATCCCCAAACTTGACTGACATTTCATCAACACCACATAGTTATCAAGACTTGTTCATGCACGCACAAAAGCTCTAGAAACAAAGACAATGTGTTACTTAATAGAACTTTTTATTTTTTTTAAAGCAGATTAAAGTACTTTCAGACTCAGTTTTAACTAGCTGTTTTATTCAAGCAGTTGAAAGATAAGTTTTTTTTGCCTGGGGAGCATAGATGGAAGGAGTTTACAAACCGAAATGTTTTTAGTGGTAGTGAACTTTTAATTTAATGGTAAAAAAAAAAAACATTCTACCTTTTTATAGAAAAAAGATTTTTTTAAGATTCTACAAAAAGAAGATATTAATTAGATATAAAGTCAATATTTATCAATTAAACATTTAGATATTTAATCTAGATATAAATATCACATTTATATCTAGATAAATCAGACATTTAATCTAAATTTATCTACATTAATGCCAATCCTTTCTACCTATGTACATTTCTTGATTGGAATTTTACCTTTCTGATTTTGAACTTTTCAAATTTTATGAAGCTATTTCTGTTTATTAATATGCGAAATTCTTTAGCTCCATATTCGTCATCACTTTGTGAGAGTGAAAAGTTGCATGTTAGAGGAAGATGCTGTCTTTAAACCACAGACTGCTGAAACTAAGTTGAGAATTATTTTGTCTTCCAACTTTGCTGATGACTGTGATTGCTGGCTTCTTTAAAGTCGACAACCAGTTGACATGATATATGTGCTGTGTCAAGGCTCTGTTTCATCCTCTCACAGCACAGTTATCAAAGGACATACCAACATGCACAGACTCACAATTAAGGCCAATGCAGAAGAACCAGTTAACCTAACAGACCTGTTCTGTGTTTGGACTGTGGGAGAAAGCCAGAGTACCCAAAGAGAACCCACACATGCCCAGTGAGAACCTGCAGACTCCGCATAGAAAGAAGCTGTGAGAGCGAAAATACTTTTTATGGACTTGTTTTTGCGGAAAGATTCTGGCGCCTCGCTCGGTCATAATGACCTGATAACTTTCCTCTCTTGCGTGTGAAGCACAAAGTTGGACCAAAATATGACTTGGGAAGTAAGCTGTTTAGATAGTGTTACGACCCGTCTAGGGGTGGCCAGGTCATAACACGAATGATCCATCCTCTTCAGATCTCAAGCGGTTTGACAGACACGAAGTTGAACATTTTATGTTATTTATTGTAAAAAAGGTGTATTTTTGGACTGAGATGTTACAACCAGAGGAGCATGACATCAGAGTGAGCTAATGCCGAAAACAACAAACAAAAGGAAACTACCTAAATATTAACCAACTTACCTAATAAAAAGTAAAGAAACCAAATGACAAAAACTTACCTCCCTAACTAAGAAAAAACAGGAGAAAACTAATGAAACACAAACGGCAGCTCACTCCTACAAACTCCAGGACTACGTGATTTTACAAGCAAACAAAGAAACAAACAGTGCGGCCGGTTGAGATGAGCTGAGGATGGATGACAGGAAGTGCGCGTCTTCAGCTTTTATATCCGTCACCTCCGGGAGGCCACCAATAGGACATCCGTCGTCTTCCGTCAACCAATCAGCGACAGGCACCTGCACACTCACATTTACATAATTACGACGCCAGTCGTAACAATAGATAAGAACAACAATTTGTTTGGCAATTCTGAAATGGAACGGATGTCTTCAAGTTCATGAGGTCGATTGGTCTAGAAAGGTCCAATACACACTCAGTCTAAGGGCTGCCAGAATGTTGACGTAAAACCAAAAGCAATACTTGGTTGGTCAAGACTTCCCAACACACACCAATGGAAAATGGGAAGTATAAAAAAGGTTGTTGTCAAGAATATGGAGAGATTTGGGGGAAAAGATTTTTGGAACTTTGATTTTGTACTGATGCGTCCGTGGTAGAAGTGATAATAAATCTCCTGACCCGTCGTGGCTGGCAGTAAAGGACACGTCTCTGAGTATTATTTGTTTACTTATATAATCAAGAGTTTGCACCTTCCAATTCGCCAACAAAGCCAAGCTGGGATTAGAACCCAGAAACGTCTTGCTATTAGGCAGCGGCCCAACCATATTGTAGCCTGTTGAACCAATTGATGTCTATTAATTTAGGAGAGTGTTATTAAGCAGTCACCTCTTTACTTTGACCTGCACCATTTACCTTATGTAGAATTCAGGTTTTCGGATTTGTTTTCTTAAGGACAGCCTAACAATCTCTGATGTTCTACTGAACCTGGTTCCATGTGCTCTTTTACTTTTATTAGCTTTGGCTAACGCTGCAGTGGTGTTCGGAATATATTCCAATGTTCCAGTAATGTTTCACATGAGGTAAAAACAATATTTAATCATAAACTTGTCCTGTGTAATTTGGGCAAAGGGTGTGAAATCTGTAATCTCATAAAATTTGTAAGATCATTGAGTTCTTACCACCACGTCATAGCTTATACATTACAGAGATACTTTGAAGAGAAATGGCTATTCCAGGAAATAACACAGCATTTCACCAGCCCACCTGGATGTAGTCGGGGGCAGCTGTGGCGGATGTACTCTTACTGGCGACAGAGTGCATGCCATTAAATTGGGTGAGAGAAACCAGAACTCGATACTCGCAACTTGCTGTGGTGGGAAAAAGTTTCTTGTTGATATTTTGCCCAGTCAATAGGTCTATGCAGCTGTTGGTATCCATTACACAGAGAAGAAAATGCAACAATGACTAAAAAACAGAACAGAGCAGAAACACTGATGGCATGTTGCACCAGTGAAAGCAAAAGTTAAAAGTCTGACATGAAATAATAAAAAGGCACCAATGGTAAGATATGTGTTTTATATGTAATATTCTGACCCTTTGGTACTGCAATGGAAGTGACTGGAATCATTTAGCTGATTTTATTAGTGATAGACACCTTGTATCACATGAATCAAAACAAAATCCAAATTCTAAGCCAGACAGATGAGAAGATTATCATAATGTATCTTTTTGTCACAGACCAGAGGAGACTTTCCTCTTCAGATTAATTCCATACAAACTGTTTTAAATTTAAATCTTTTTGTATGTCAGATCTGCAAAAAGTAAATAAATAATAAGACATATATCTCAATGTTTGCAGAAATTTGCAATAGAATATATTTTCTAGCACACATAGAGCTTGGCTTAATCTACATTTCTTAGCTGAATATGCTAAACATTGTTTCCAATGTTTAGCATATCCCAACTCAGGTATTCAGGTTTCACATCACCAGTTGAAACCTGAATACAGTAACTGCAGTACTGTTCCATTATGGAGATAGTCAATGTGTGTCTGTTTGCAATACGGTCCAAAGTTTTTTTTTTCAAACAGTTTTTATGATGGTGCCTTTGAACATGGAGTGAAACACTTGTGTCTTAAGCAATGTGTTAATGATTACTAAGACAAGCTGACAATAGCTGTTAAAAAGTACTTCAAAGAAAGAAGTGGGGGTATATTATTTGAGAAAAGGAGGGCTGCTCATTGCATTTAGACCAAGTTCTCTGATGAGCAGGGGCCAGGATTGTCTCATAGTGAGGACAGCACAAGGTGAGAATAAACCTAGTTATGAAATCTGAATGGTTGTTATTATACAAAGCTGTTGTTCTATTTCTTTATGTTCCTCTGTCTGTTTCATGTTCACTAGATTTATTCATTAGTGAGGTTGAAAAAATAGGAATCAAACTTTTCAGGCTTCAATATGAAGCTTGAATGTTTGAAGGACATGTTAATAAAAAAAACTTAGTGAATATCAGTTACAGCATTTTACATATAGATTTTTTTTTTCTACCGAACATATCAATAATTGATATTAACAGTTCAACAAATGGTGAAAGTTGTAAATACTGTATGAAATGAGTAAATACTGATGGTTGAAAACCTCACAGTTCTACTCTCTGACCAAAATAATACAAAAAAACTGTAATAACTGGTTGAGTTTCATTTTAGGTAAATTATAATACTCTGTATGTGGTACATAAGAAAAGAAACATAAGCCTGTAAACATAAACCTGTAACTTTATAGGTAAGATGGGTTACCAAGAAAAGGTACCCCGTGTTACCTTTTTTGTTGCATTTCCAAATGTTTTCAGTCCAAAATGTAAAATACAGCACTGCATCCTTCCACTAATTCTGATTAGCGCCACTCATCAAAGCAAGATATCAATCTATCAACAAGATATCTTGTTGCTGAGACGATAACCTCCACTTATGGAGGTTTGAAGGTCCTACACAAGAAAAACTAGATATGGCCGCAGAACTTGCATGATATTCATGTCATATGTTCAGATCAACCTGTTTGTGTTTACTTTGTAAAGTTTCACAGCAAGAACTATTCATAAAAAAAAGAAGAGAGAATGCTGAGGAGTGTGGGCAGAGGGCTGTGGAACTATCACAGGATTGTCTTCATCATCCTCACACCACTGCTGCTGCTTCCTCTTCCACTGGTCATCAGAACAAAGGTCAGTCTCCATGAGTCCAGCATCTGATCTTCAGCTTTTTGATTAGATTTGCTAAGGGGTTGAATAGATTTGTTTAGTACAAAATTAGAGATTTGGATTTTAAATTGTTTTAATTTCATCATGGATGTTTGTTTCTGATAGAAAATAAGAAAACAATATCAAAAGAAAATAAAAGTAGTGTCAATTTTAAAGACAATATTCGTTTTATTTTTTTAAATGCCATGTCAAAAATTACTTATGTCCATCTATCCTTCCATCCATCCATCCATCCATCCATCCATCCATCCATCCATCCATCCATCCATCCATCCATCCATCCATCCATCCATCCATCCATCCATCCATCCATCCATCCATTCCATCCATCCATTTTCTTCCACTTCTCTGGGGTCGGGTCGCTGGGTTAGCACCTTCAGAAAGGAGGCCCAGACTTCCCTCTCCCCAGCCACTTCTTCCAGCTCCTCCAGGGGAATCCCAAGGCGTTCCCAGGCCAGCCACGAGACATAGTCTCTCCAGCGTGTCCTGGGTCATCCCCTGGGCCTCCTCCCGGTGGGACGTGCCCGAACCACCTCACCAGGGAGGCGTCCAGGAGGCATCCTGACCAGATGCCCGAGCCACCTCAACTGGCTCCTCTCGATGTGGAGGTGCAGCGTCTCTACTCTGAATCCCTCCCGGATGACCTAGCTTCTCACCCTATCTCTAAGGGAGAGCCCAGCCACCCCATGGAGAAAACCCATTTCGGCCGCTTGCATCCGCGATCTCGTTCTTTCGGTCATTACCCAAAGCTCATGACCATAGATGAGGGTAGGAACGTAGATCGACCTGTAAATCGAGAGCTTCGCTTTTCAATTCAGCTCTCTCTTCACCACAATGGACCGGCACAGCGCCCGCTTCATGGCAGACGCTGTGGCAGACGCTGTGGCAGACGCTGTCAATCTCCCGCTCCCTTCTTTCCTCATTTGTGAACAAGATCCCGAGATACTTTAACGCCTCCATTTAGGACACTCCCCCTGACACGGAGAAGGCACTCTACCATTTTCTGACTCAAGACCAGGGCCTCGGATTTGGAGCCACTGATCCTCATCCCGGCTACTTCACACTCGACTGCGAACCGTTCCAGCTAGAGCTGCTGATTACGAATTGATGAAGCCAAAAGGACCGCATCATCTGCAAAAAGCAGAAATTCAATCCTAAGGAGACCAAAACGGATCCCTTCAACACCTTGGCTGGTCTAGAAATTCTGTCCATTAAAGAAATGAACAGAATCAGTGACAAAGGGCAGCACTGGTAGTGTCCAATTCTCACCAGAAATGAGCCAGACTTATTGCCGGCCAGAGTCTGACATCCGTATCAAAGGTCTGGGTACCTCATACTACTGGAGAACCTCTCAGGGGGTTCTAGAGGGACATGGTCGAATGCATGTGGTCTACACGTGGTACAAAAAACACATGTAGACCTGTTGTGCAAACTCTCATGCACCCTTCAAGACCCTGTTGAGGGCGTAGAGCTGGTCCAGTGTTCCACGACCAGGACGGAAACCACACTGCTCTTCCTGAATCTGAGATTCGACTATCCGATGGACCCTCCTCTCCAGGAGCCCAGAATAGACCTTGCAAGGGAAGCTTAAGAGTGGGACCCCTCTATAATCGGGGCACACCCTTAAGTCCCCCTTTCTGAACAGGAGGACCACCATCCCAGTCTGCCAATCCAGGGGAACTGCCCCCGATGTCCATGCAATATTGCAGTCACGTCAGCCAACAAAACTCTACAACAGCCAAAGCCTTAAGGAACTCCGGGCGGATCTCATCCGCCCCTGGGGCCCTGCCATCAAGCTTTTCAGCCTATTCCCCAGAGATTGGAGAGTGCAGCCCAGAGTCCCCAGGCTCATCTTTCTCAATGCAAGGCATGCATGTTGGTGGGATTGAGCAGGTCTTCAAAGTATTCTGCTCACCGACCCACAATGTCCTGAGTTGAGGTCAACACCACATCATCCCCACCCATAAACAGTGTTGGTGCTGTACTGCTTCCCCCTCCTGAGACGCTGGATGGCAGACCAGAATCGCCTCGAAGCCATGTGGAAGTCTTTCTCCATGGCCTCTTCAAACTCCTCCCACGCCCGAGTTTTTGCTTCAGCAACCACCCAAGCCGTTTCACCTGCTGGAAGCCATCAGCTGCTTTCGGGGTCCCACAGCCAAAAAGGCCTGATAGGACTCCTTCTTCAGCCTGACAACATCACTTACCGAAGGTGTCCACCAATGGATTCAAGGTTTTCCGCCTCGACAGGCACCAACAAGCTGGTGGCCACAGCTCTGGTAAGCCTCCTCGACAATGGAACATGGCCCCCTCAAACTCAATATCTCTCTCCTGCCCCGGAACGTGTCCAAAGTTATGCCGGAGTTGGGAGTTAAAGCTCCATCTCACAGGGAACGCCGCTAGATGTTCCCAGCAGACCCTCACAACATGTTTGGGCCTGCTAGGTCTGACCAGCATCCTCCCCCTTGATTATATTCTTCTTAATAATCAATTAAAAAATTCTTATTAGCATTGGAACTATTAAGTAAATTTTATTTACATAGCACATTTTACAGGTCAGAAACCACAAAGTGCTTAAAGGTAGAAGATATAAAAACAGAAGATAAAACAGAAGGACAGATAAAATAGCAAACAGTGTTAGAACAATGGAAAATTAATTAAAATGTAGCTGCTTTTAAAAGTATTATGAGAATCAAGGCTGTGAAAAGTTAGAGACAATGCATTCCTTGTCTGGGGTCCTGGCCCTTAAGACTTTCTTTCCTCTGATCTTAAAATGACTCCTTGGGACCATTAGCAGCCTTTAACTGGATGATCTGAGGCTGTGAGAAGCAGGTCAGAGATAAAGACCAGGGGCCTCATGCATAAAAGAGCGCACAGTTTTTACACTAAAACTTGCCGTATGGAAAAATTTAGAAAAGTGTGGCACACACACAAAAAAAAATCGGATACATAAAGCACGTGGCCACGTATCTTTCCTTTATAAATCCAATTTTGGGGGAAATAGAGCGCAGCTGATGGTCCGCCTGTCGCCACCCATAAATACATTTTTATGTAAAGTAGAATAAATACCTGGACGTATGCCGCCACATGAAGCAGTAACCATGGCAACGTCCTTGTTCGAAGCAGTTTAAGTATTTATAATGATAATTCTATATTTTATTTTAAAGAAGCTTTGAGGACAAATGTCACCTCACAAAAATGAAAATATATTTTACAGAAAAAAAAATCCAAATTAAAAAAATAAAAAAATAAAGAGATCCTGCAAATGCCCGTTACAACAGTAGAGCGTTCAGCCGGGATTTAAAGACAAGACAGCAAGTCAGAGAGTCACTGGGTGGGAATGTGGACGTTTATTCTAAATAGTAGAATTATGTGCATGAGTTGTACATTTACAGGATAAAGATGCTTTATGTCCATAAGGTGCATTCACAGGGCGACTCGACTGAAGGATGGTTGCAGCTGGACCGGTACCGGTACCGCACGACTCTTTACGTTTTGCTCAGAGATCCAGGATGATCAGTCTGAGTAATCTAGACCCTCGTAAACCATCATCAAAATTTCCCAGCAAATCAATATGATAAATCGCTCCCTCTAAATCCTTTCATTGGCGATGTTCTCCATCAGATCCAAAATGCTCCATATTTACACCACGGCTCACCTTTGCGCAACTACTTATATACATGTGATTGCATTGCACACCTTGATCACCTTAAAAATAATCAAACCTGTTGATTATTTTTAATTAGCAGGTTTGAGTTAACCTGCTGATCTAACCCTGTTTTCTTCTCTTTGTGAGAATGAATTGACTTCATAGGGCAGGGGTGCTCAAACGTTTTGAGACCAAGAACTACTTTTTCTCTCACCAGCCGGCTAAGATCTACCTCATGACACGAAGACATAAAAATTGTAAATTAAACCCTATTGACTCATTTTCTATACAAATGTATATCAGTTATATCAGAACTGATAAAGTGACAGAAATGATAATGCAGTTTCTTCCTCTGTGAGATTCTGACACTGGGAGCAGGTTACTGGTTTCTCAGTCAGAAGCTGGTTTCAAACCTGAGGCCAGTCAGTTATGATCGATCTGAAATTTGGTTTAATGACATCAATATGAGAAACTACAGACTGATAGGAGGAACCAAAGAGCTCTGCAAAGGTAAAGGCAAATCTTCTGAATTTGGAATATAATTAATTTCATTTCACATAATTATCGTGGTAGAAGCCATTTGTTTGTTAAAACTTAATCAAATATATTTGTCCTATTTGATGTTTGTTGTGACGTTTACTGTAAACGAACGAGGTCATTAATCCAAGTTTGTCAAGTTTGTCATTTATTGAACGTTCAGAAACTCCAGCAGCTGTAATGAACCACAGCAAAGGTCAAAGGTGAAACAACCCGAACAAGTGATCAACTCAGAACCACTCGCACCTTTTTACTCTCCATCTCACTTTTTTGTTAAGAACACCCATTGCAAACTGAGCAGAGATTATATTAAAAACATTCAGTCCATTACAATATCAGGTTTCCAGGCTTGATATTTATTTATCGATTATTAATGAGCCTCCCCTGAACACAGCGCTGGTTGATTAGCTCATTTAAACTGCTGCTTGTTAGTCAGTCGGTTTTTGAGTTGCCTTCTTATTTGTTAATGGATCTGGAACGCAACTTAACAATAATTACTGAGAATATTAATTTTAACACGTTTTGTTGATTTTTTAATATTATTCTTCAATGAAGCTACAAACGTTTTGGATCTTAGTGAATATTTTGATAAGTCTGTCAGAAGAGGAAGTGCTGGTCTGAGCGTCCTGGTGGCCTTCAGTTTTTCACTTCATGCCGAGATCGACTCAAAACCTTACCCGCGATCGACCAGTCGATCAATGTATTGAGCACCTCTGCCATAGATGCATTTCATGCTACATCTTTATAAATTGAGGAAAAGTACATTTCAGTGAGGTTTTCACATACTTTTATTTTTATTTTCTTTATTTGGTGTGTGTTAGTTTATTGTTTGAGGATAAAGGTGGTTCAGTTTAATCGTTTACCTTTAAACAATAAAATATTAAAATTATTAAAACATCGGATTTGATGCCTCATAAATAGAGTGGCCACGTTCGCGCGCACAGCTTTGTCTAAATAACACAAGTTATTGTCAGATTTCAGTGTATTTAGGTGAGTTTTGATGCTTTGTAGTTTGTTATTGTCCACAGAAAAAGTTTGCGTGGCTGCAGCAACTTTTTCACGGCAGTGAAAAAGTGTGCATATATTTACGCAAACTTTTCGCAAAGTTAATTTTTATACATACTGACTTGTAGTAAAATATCGCACCGCACATTATTTGTGCTTCATGCATGAGGCCCAAGGACTTTGAAAGTAAGAAATACAATTTTTTAAAAAAAGCTCTAGACTACAATCAACCAACATAAAGAGATTAAAACTAGAGCTATGTGCTGTACTTTTGGGTATAGCAGCAACATTCTGAACCGTCTGCAGACCGGCAAGATCCTTCTTATTAAAGCACATGAAAAGACTTACAATAATCCAGACTGAATAAAACAAAAACAGACAATCATCTTTCATCTTGGCCATTGACTTAAACTTTAAAAAGTTTCTTCCTTTAAAAACAAATGTTTCTGATTGATGTGCAAGAATAGCACTGCAGTGACATGGCAGAATCAAAACCAATACCTACATTTCTGGGGTTTGGTTTATCAGAAGATGTCAATATACAGAGGATGGGTTTATTTCTCTTATTTGAGCAGTTATTAAGGTTTCAGTTTTATCACAATTAGTCTGCATGAAATGATCATGGATCCACTCTTTGATATTGCCAAAAGAATTTATTAAGGAGGACAACTTTGCGATATTCAGAAGGTTTGAAGGAACAATATAACTGAATATCATCAGCATAGAAAACTGATTTATTTGGCCTCAGGGAAAATATACAAAAGAAAGAAAATAGGTTGCCCCACACAGCAGACTCTTGAATTCTTGCAGAAACACTAAATATTTTTCCAGAAAGACGGGAGATGAACCCTCATAGACCAAGTACATGTTTGTAGTCATAGACTGTGAAACTTGGCACTTGCTTGTAGCCTTTTAATCAAAATACTTTGTTCAACAGTTCCAAAAGCAGACTAAGGCCATCCCTACGAATTCTCCAGTCAGCTGACATCAAAATATCACTACACTGCATATTACATAATGCAGTGTCTCTGGAGCAGAGCTTTTGAAAGCTGTCAAAGACCTCATGTTGTTAATGTAAGAAATCTGCCACTACTTTATCCAGAATCAAAAACAGAATCTTGAATAGTGGTCTGTAGTTTTCAAGCTGTGTAAAATCCAAGTTAGCCTTTTTTAATAATAGCTCAAATCAGCATGCTTAGAATGCTCCAGAGAGGGAACGTTGTCATTCCTTTGCTGTTAGATGACCATTTTCATCAGGAGCAGAAACAGAAGGAGCTATGGTACCATGACAACCAAGTAGACATCGGCGCAACTTTACAATGACCTTTCTCTACTATTTCCCACCAAGTATCATCTACATTGTTGCTAATAGGTCTTAATATTAAAAGAACACAGGAAAACCCATTGATCCAGGAGGTAAAAGCAGGATGAAGGCTCTCATTGGGAAGGCAAGGTCTGAGTTCTACCTGCTAAAGACTGCCTGGAACCATGGGGATGTGTCTCTGTCAACAGCAGTTCATGTTGCAACCAAATGAAGAGGAGGACACAGGTTGGAAATCACTCCTCAGTGGTCTTGGCCTCAAAGGGAGATAGGCACTGATGATGATGATGATGATGATGATGATGATGATGATGATGATGATGTTTAAATATGGGAGAAAACATGAAAACTCCACAGAGAAAGACTCAAAATTCAGACTAGCAGCTGTGATGTTTCAATAAAGGTGGTTCAAATAAAGTACTTTTTTTGTTTTGTATTTTTACCATCTAGGTAGCAGAATGTGCCTTTGTGTTGCTACTCATGGCTGTGTTCTGGGTGACAGAGGTGATTCCACTGTCTATGACCGCCATGATCCCTGCCCTCCTCTTCCCCATGTTCGGCATTATGAAGTCATCCAATGTGAGTCATACTTAAAAAGGAGAAAATCTCATCCTGTCTATGAAGTTAGTTGTTTTTACGCAACAGATTCCACATTTATTTATAATTATAATAATAATTATTATTATATAAATATTTATTTCATTACTTTCTTTTCTGAGTAACTGAAATCTAATTTTCTCTGCACTTATAGATTATTTTTAGATGAACATATTTGCATCTGCATGCTTATTTGTTTATTCATTTATGTTCAGTCATATTGATCCTTTATACTCTTTTGATCCTTGGGGCTCAATAAAGTATATTCTATTATATTTATTACCTTGTCTCTCAGTGTTGAGGAATAATTTAAGGCCACTTCTATGTCAAACATTGTTTTATTTAATTGGAGTTTGAAAACCTTATCTGTCAAATGGCCTCACATGAAGGTCAGGTTTAATTCAGTCAGAAATATGAACTTGTTCTGTTGTTGCAGACAAGCGTAAACTATCAACCTTTCACCACCAGGCTCCATAGTTGCTCAAAATTTTCTTCTAAAATGCTGGGTTTTTTTTTGTTTTTTTTACTAGTATCTTTACTCTGCTCTCGTCTGTCCCAAGAACAGTACACAATTTGTGTTTTTATAACAAAAACACAAATTGTACTTACAGTTTGTGGTTTTGTAACACAAATTGTGTTACAAAAACATAATTTGATTTTGTAATACTAATTATAGTTAAATTAGTTAAAATGGTTGAATTAGTCTAATTAGTATTAGACTAATTTAACTAATACTCATGTGAATAGAGTTAAATACTCTGATGTCCCCTGTGTATTTAACCTCATCTGTCTCCTCTGTTCCCTGCTGAATCCTTGTCATTGTTGTCATTGTTGCAGTCATAATTGTCTTGGCCCATTATGTGCAAACCTTAGTTCATGTTCTTGTCTCATCATTCAACTGTGGTTCCTGGCTTTGTGCACTTTGTGGACAACATTAAACACATTTCTCTACTTCATCCTGGGTCTGACACAGTCAATCCACTTCATCACAAAACCACAATTCTTGACAGATTTGTCAAGAATTGACAAAATGACAAAGTCATGTTAGCATGACTTTGTAGCCCTAAGTCATGCTAACATGTTCTACTTCAAGCACCTGCAGGAGGTATGGGGATCACTCTGCTTCACCTTAACCTAATGTTACTATCAGGTGGTTCGCACCGCACTGGGCTGGAGGTTAGCAGCTGTGAATAGAAGTTAAAGAAAGATTCGGCTCATTGCATTTGGAGTTCACAAAATATCACATCAGCGAAAATACTTTATTTGGACCACAGAAACAAACAAACATGCCACGATTAAATAAATTAAGATGTCCCAAAAGCAGGACGGACTGGCATAGGGCCTGTCGGGGGATTCCAATTAGATTCCAGCAGTGCAGCAGCTTGCTGTTCATGCAGGGCTGGCCCAAGAAAATATGGGGCTTCAGACAGAATCATGATTTAGGGCTGGTAGTCCCGGCCACCAGATCATCTCCCCATGTAAGGTTTACAATAATCACCCAATCTTTGCCAACTTAGTCACTTTTTTCTCTATATTTTGCACACACGCAAAAAAAATTTAGAATGTCAAGTTTTTGAAAGATTGGTGATCGGCAAGATAGCAAAAAGATTGGAGAGGTGTGTATCCTTACTTATCAACCCAGATCAAACAGGGTTTATGGATTTTCCACAAATAATTTGAACTATTTGTTTAATATAATGCATATTGCTAACAAAAAAAAGATACCAAATGTGGCCATACAATCTCTAGCTAGAATTATTATCAATGGGATTATCTCTGATCCATTTTGGCTGTGCAGCAGCAACAGACAGGTAGATCTAGTTAGTCCCACCCTCTTTGCACTTGCCATCGAGCCCTTGGCAGAGGCCATTAGAAAAAAACCCTAATATTAGTGGTTTTGAGATTAGCACTGGCATACACAAGATTTCACTTTTTGCTGACAACATAATTTTATTTTTAACCAATCCAGAATGCTCTTTATTATGTTCAGGAACTACTGAGTAAATACACTTCATTTTCCTGATACAAAATTTACCTGGAAAAGAGTGAAGTTTTGTCAATGTCTGTATTTGACTACAGTAAAGTTAATATGTCAAATTTCAAATGGTCCCCTGAGGGTTTAAAATATTTATGGGTGTTTGTTGATAATAACCTTAAAAATCTCTTTAAACTAACCCTTGTGGTGTTGTTCCTAAAAAAAAATAAAAAATAAAAATATTCTAAAAAGAAAGATTGGTGTTCGGCCAGAAAATTGCAATCGCTGCTTTCTTTTTAAAGTAGAGATCTGTCTGTAGAGTGGTTGATTACTGTAATCAATGTAGTGACCATTACTACAAACAAAATATGTTTAGTACTTATTAAAGAAATACTTGAACATCTTCACTATGTCTACATATTCCAAAGAACATTCTTAAGGAAGTAAAACTTGACAATGTTCTCTATCCATCCTCTGTGTGTGTGTACTGCTTTTTATCCTTCATTTCTATCTTTATCTGTCTCCCTCCCTCTTTCAATTTTTATCAACTGTATCTTTCTCTGTAATTATCAGGTTTATTTCCTTACCAAGTTAAGAATGACAGGGTGAGTATTTCTCCTCTGTCAGCCAAACCTGGTCAAACTTTTATTTGATGGTGACTGCATTTAGTTGCATGGCACTTAAGCTATTTTGTACACTTGGCCCTTTGCCATATGTATGAATAGGGGAGTTCCTAACGGTGCTGCTGCTTGAGGCTTGCTGTGCTTTTTCAAGTTCACATTGAGCAAAGCAGTCACATTACTTTTCTGTGACTCATCTTCTTGCTCTTTCAAACATTCTGTTGCATGATTTAAGCCACGGAAATCTGTTTCAAAGCATCCCTTTTAGCATCATTGGAAATACAAAACACAGCTGCAGTGGATGGATGAATCAGCCTCTGGATTTGTTTGTACTCACCACTTGGAAGCTGGCTTTCAAAGTACAATCTGAAGAAGAGTTGTTTCTGGTGTTTGTAAAGATGTTCCAATGCTTTAAAATTAACATCCATATTTTGACAGCCCCGTTTCTGGCTCAGCCCAGTAAGCTCATACAAACTCATCAGTTTTTACCCAAAGCACAGCATCAGTATTGTACGGATTATCCATGAAGAAGATTGCGCTTTCACCAACTCCGCAGGTACCATTTCAGACAAAGCTCCAAATTCTGGCGGGACTGCAAAGCTACTATTAGCATAGCTAACGTTTTGAGAAGCACACAGCGTTGAGAGCTCTGTTCCATGTCCAATATAAGGTTAAAAAAAGCTTGGATATTTTCTTTATTTCCTTGTCACGCTCTTCTTTTTCCTCCTTGCCTTTGCTCTGGTGTCATACTGGAGCCCCGTATAGTTCATGCTAAAATCCGCACTTGCCAAAGAGACACCTAAGACATGCAGGGCAGGGTGTCATGTGCTGTCATCAAGGAGGGAAAGGAGCGAAGCCCAGCAGGTTGAAAACTGAGGTTTTCTTTATTTCCACACTTTGCTAACGCAACACTCATTACACAAACAGAGGTATGAAGAGAATCCCACCACTACTAGGGATTCCCGCTGAACTTAAATAATCTAGGAACATGATAAGAAACACAAAACACATGCGCTAATTACCCCAGGTGGCGGGAGGCAAGGAGGAACACACCCAACCAAAACACACTTTCCTGACACAGGGGGCTTGATGACCGGGGTTGGGAAGCACTGCTTGTGGTGGAGACCGGGGGTTCCAGCCCTAATGATTATTGATATTATGTTTAATCTATTTTGTTTAAGCATTAGACCAAATGCTTTTTGTTTCAGTTCTTTATTTCAGTTACATTGTGACATTTAGTTAAACACTCTTTCAGGCAGAGGGATTGGCCATCCTTCCTTTACAGGGAGAATGTGGGGGAAATGTCAGTTTGTTTCTGATTTCTATTGGTTTAATTTTAGGTTAATTGTTTCAGTGTTTACCTATTCAAGTGTGTCTTATCAGCACCGGGAGCAACAAAGGGAGACAAATGCTCCAGGTGCTGCTGAAAAGCTCCTGGAGCATCCTTTTTTCAGTTAGAAGGCGTAATGCTCCTCCTAACTGTATATTAAGTTAAATTTAGTCTTTGATTTGTCTTAGTTTAGTTCTAATAATTTGCATGCATGTAAATACTTGTTGGTACCAATTATTGTTTTTGTGTTAGGTTTGTGTAAGTAGTTTTTGTTGTTTTTTTTGAGTGGTGAAATTGCCTCGGGTTTAAAAGCCAGCTTCTCGGTTACATTTGTTCAAATGTAACCTGCAGCTGTGAATAAATCGACCTCAACTGGATTTTGTTGTCATTCATCTTTTCTGAACACTGAACCTCTGCCAGTCAAAGTGACACTGCCCTAAATTTTTCTTGAAGTCAGACATGGAACCTTAATTCGATCTTAATAAAAGATCAAATTCTGTTTATTATGTCTTGATACATAAAATCCTTGAATTGAAACATCATAATTCTGTTAGTTTTTTGATTTGGTTTATCAAGTTATTACTGATTTTTATTAAAACTATCCATGTTGCTTTAAGGTGGCAAAAGAATACTTCAAAGATTTCCACTTCTTGTTAGTGGGGGTCATCTGCCTGGCTACATCCATTGAGAAGTGGGGTCTTCATCGGAGAATAGCTTTGAGACTTGTCTCCATGGTGGGAGTCAACCCTGCATGGTGAGCACCTCTCTAATAGACTGCTGGATTCAAGTACCTTTATTACTCAGGGGGATCATATGAAAAGCATGTATGCACAAAACATTTGTGGTACCATATTACACGCACAAGTTGGCCTTTAAAGAAATGAACGTGTCATGAAAGTTTGCATAAATATACATATAAATTATATATAAATTTTCAGTGGACAATAACAAACTAGAAGGTGCTCACCTAAATACACTAAAATGTACCCAATATTTTTTCATGATTTTAATCTTTTATTGTTTAAATGTAAATGACGAAACTGAACAGCATTTATCCTCAGAAAATAACATAAGACACACGCGCAAAATCAATAAAATAAAAGTAAAAGATTTGGAGAGAGTGTTTGAGCAGAGACATATTGATCTGCTGGGAAATGGTAATGATGGTTTAGCTCTGTGCAGAACTTAAATGAGTTCTGCACAGAACTCTCTGCCGGTCCAGCTGGAGGTGCTGACAGGTCAGACAGTCATCCTTCAGTTGAGCCATTCCAGCTATCTGGAAATTTTTCTTTACAATTTATTATTTTTATTTTTTGTGAGATGACTTTATGTGTCCTGAAAGTACATTTAAAAAATATATTTATTATTATTACTGTAAATATTTTAATATACAAGCAAGGATTGTTTCCATAGTTATTGCTTTTCATAGTTATGGGTCTGCAGGGCAGTACTCTATTTCCTGCAAATTGTGATTTATAAAGGAAAGGTGCTGAGGTATGTGTGTACGCACAACTTTATACATCTTAATTTTTTTGTGCCAGTTTGTCCATACAACAATTTTTTCACACATTCTTTCATACATGAGGTCCCAGGTCTTTTGATACATTATTAGAAATAGAATAGTGAACAAAGGTTTAGCAGCCAAGTTTCATCGATGTACTGAATAACTCAACTCCAGTCCATTCATAGCAGTAGTATTTCACTAATGTAAGAATCAACAAATATACTTAAAAATTTGAGAAGATTTTTAAATGAGTATCTCTATGTTTTTATGAATATGTCATACCATATATGAAGATACAGTAAATCTAAAAGAAAAAATGCATGTAAACTACAAGATGATTTCTGATGAAAATGACATTTCAGTAAGTGACTCATTTAAACTATGTTAACACAGAGTTTTAATTTTTCAGCATCTAATCTTTATTTTACTCTACCTGTTGAGAAAGGTCTCACAAGCTACTCCGTTAATAAAATGGCACAAATTAAAATTCCAAAAACGAGTTCACTTAATTAAAATATGCCAATTTTGAAAAAAAAAAATCTTGTTTTTCAATGAAAATGTTTTTGCATTTGGATGTCTTTCTAAGTAACTGTCCAATAAAACAGCGCTGCAGACTCCGTCATTGTTAGTTTCCGCATCTCCTTTTTTAGCTGTAGATTGCTGATCCACTTTTCTCGCTCTTATTTGGTCATTTTTTTTAAAAATTGACTTCTTTGTGACCGACTACATTCGAAACGAGGAAATAACATTAAAAATAACTAGATAGCATATGCAATTTAACAACCAAAAACTGTTACATAGTTAACAGCAATTATCTACATGCAACAGTTTTACTCAACTTACTCTGCTTGTTTGGAAAAAAAACACAGCTGAGTTTTTTACTGTCTTGCTGCCATGATTCTAATGTACACAGAGGTGCAGCTCTGCACAGCAGCAGCTCCAGGTGTAAAACCAGCATGAGTATCTTTCACGCTCGTACAAAGGTGGCTCAGCAAAACACCTTTCGCCATGTTAACAACAGGTTGAACACTTGTAGCAGCTGAGAAAAGTGCAGGAAACAACAGAGAGCAAAGATACAGCGAAGGAACCCTTATTATATCAAATTGAGATAGAAATAATGGAAAGTTGGCTTCTACGTGGTGAAAAAACAAACAAAAAAATAAACAAATAAAAATAAACAGCTTCCAGTCTAATGCAGGTGTGAATGGGCAAATGCCCCTTCCTTCCATCCATCCAAGAAAAATTAAGTAGCCAAAAATAAAAAACTCTGTAGTCCTCAAACAAGAGGTAAATTCCTATGCGACTTATGCAGAAAATAAAGTGGGTACATAGGTTAGCTCTGGTGCTCTAGTCAAAATTAATTAACTAAGCCTAATTAAAGTGAGAACCTACTGTTGCTTTGTTCCTGTTTCTGATAACATGTTGTTGCCTCCAGGCTGATGTTGGGCTTCATGTCTGGCTGTGCCTTCCTTTCCATGTGGGTTCAAAACACCTCGGCAGTTACCATGGTGATGCCCATTGTAGAGGCTGTGCTCCAGCAGATCCTGAAGGCCAAGGAGTTGGGATGTAATGGCATCGTCAACCCTGACCGGCAGCTGTTTGGTAACTGGATGTGGTTTAGTAAAATGAACACAGATCTGTCAGATCTAAGTCTTATTCCTTCTTCAAGCAGATTTAATTTTAAGCGCTAATGTAAAAAAACTGCCTTTTTATTCAAAGACAAAAACAAAAACATTCACATAATACCACTCATGCTATAAGTCAGTCACCACAAAGGTTTGCTCAGAAAGAAGCTTCTGTTAAATACAATAGTCAAAAACACCACTCCACTCTTTCCCAAACATCTTCATACCTCTGCAGGACTGTTATCTGGACCAACTGTTCTTCTGCCCCATCTTCTTCCATGTTGCCCTACGTTCATTTTTACAGATATTCTTTACTTTTTGATTCATTATTTCTGCTCCATCTTGGATGGAGCAGAATCATATTTCTCCAAATCATATTTCTCATTCTTCTGCTTCTCAAAATTCTCATTCCATTTCTCACCACAGTTTGTTCATTCATCAACAAATTCCCTTTTCAAGCTTTTGTCAATCTTCTACACCAATTCCAGTTTGATCTCTCTGTTGTGCCAATCTGAACAGAACTTTTCCTTACTATCAAGCCTCTCAAGTTGTTCACAAGAACCCTTCTCTTTGCTATGGATCTAGCCTAATAGTAGTACTGTTTGACTTCCTTCATCTCTCTAATTTTACCACCTTCTTTCTCCAACTTACCCCATCTTTTCTCCTCTGGCCTGAAGTTACACCACACACATTCCTACCAGTTTCTCTGTGATGGTGATGGTGTTTCAAAGGTGATGTACTACAGTGTAATGTTCCCTAATAAACTTCTGAGGCCTGCAAACACATAACATTCATTGTTTATTGATCTTGACAACAACCATTTTAAATACAGCTTCACTGCTTTCTGTTTTGATATTGTCTTAAATATTCTGTCTCAGACTTGCTCCTGCCCAGCCAGACTGAAAATCTCAATAACTGACCGTGGGTGTAAGAATAACTGTAGTCTTGGTTTTGTTCTGGGAGGTCAGGCTTCATGCACTTTTTCAAACAATGTACAGTAGACCCTCTGAACTCTACTTTTACTGTACCAGAAGACAGGATGTAGTGCATTATAAAGTCAATGAAAAAAGGTCACTATTATAAATGTTGTTAAAAATTGCAGACTCACTGCAGTGTGTGAATTAGTTGACAAACTGTGCATAGCTCTGACATTTTCTCCTTTCATTACTTCAACCTGTCACACTGGAAATATCAGGAAAAAAAACAAGACAAGCTTTTTGCAGATGGAAAAATTTGCCTTACCTACGTGTTTCAACTTTAAATGTGACCAAAATATAATTAAAGATAGTGAAAATGATCATGTTGCTTTAATACATTATGCCAAGCAAAATCTGAGTCATTTCTCTACCATCCACCTGCACAACTTAGACAAAAACAGTAATGGATTAAAAAGGAACAAATCAGAATATACAAAATGCATCTCTGCCAAATGGAGCAGCAAATGCTGCAGGCAGAAAGAAAAATAAAAAAATTGTGTTTGTCTAATAATAAAAAGCTCACATACTGTTTCCTTTTCATATCAAAAGGGTTTCCCACCCTTGACCATGAACAGTTTGGGACATCACTTCCAAGCATAAGACCATAATGGATCTGAATGGAAAGTCAAACTCTGTTCTTTTTGCAGAAACTGACATGAAAATCGAAACAGTAAAAAAGAAAATTGCAAGGTATGTCAAGCTTTGGGAATATCAGAATGTCATCTGAGTCTTAAGTGATTCTTTCTTCCACCAAATTCCTCCTTATTGTATTCTGTGCTCCTATATTTTCTTGCCAATGCATTTAGTTAAAATCTAAATCCATACTGTTTTGGTTCCCAGCGATGAGAAGAAACCCGACACTCCAGCAGAAAACTTCACATGTATTGAGATTCAAACACCGCCCCAGTCTGACCCAGCTCAACCCCAGTCTGACCAGTCTGACCCAGTTCAACCCCAGTCTGACCAGTCTGACCCAGCTCAACCCCAGTCTGACCAGTCTGACCCAGCTAAGGTATAAATTTACCATCAAAAGTATCATTTCTTTAACTTCTATGGTTATTGTTGCTGCATATATTTCAAGTACATGCACTACCTGATTTCCCCCTCTATTCTGTTCTGTCTGGTATTAAAGTTGATTTGGTCTGAAATATTTAAGTGTAAATGTAAAAGCAATAGAAAAACCTTTTCAAAGCATTGTACTTTCTTGTTGCTGCTGATGCTCTCTCACTTTCTGTCTTGCTGTCTTGAAGGCTGCAGCGTGTGTCCCAGTTGTTGTCAGCAGGAGTCAGCAGGACCTAATGTTGTGCAAAGCAATGTGCATTGGTATTGCCTACTCATCCAACATTGGTGGCATCACCACGCTGCCAGGAACCTCTCCAAACCTCATCTTCTCTGAGTATCTCAATCAGTGGGTGACTGACTTTATTATATACATTACTCTTGGCTTGGATATGAATAAAAGAGAAACAGGGTAAACCAGCAGTGTATGAATAAAAGTGTTAGTGAAATAAACTTTAATACAAGTAGTGTTTGCATTCAAATGATCCACTCTTAATACTGTCTTTGCCTTAAGGATTTACCCAGAATGCAACTGCATCAACTTTGGGAATTGGCTCCTGATGTGCCTTCCTATCAGTCTCATCATGCTCCTGCTCTCATGGATCTGGCTGTACTGGTTGTTCCTCGGTTCAGAGTGAGTGTCAATACACCATCATGATCTTAACTCATATGTGGTTTTAACACTTTCATGCATAGTGGTGTTGTGGAGAAAAAAAACTATTTCCAAGCTCTGTTCAGGTAAAATCACTCAATCAGGTTTATTCATGAATTGTGCAAAACTCGGAGAACTCATAAGACAATCAGTAATCTAGCCAGTCTGGATGCAAAGCTATGCTAGCCAGAGACAACATATGACTTTTATGCAAAGATAAGGGATGGCAGGTGTGGAAAACAAACGTCCAACCTTGTACAAGTAACCCAAGTAGTTCTTTTGATTAGAGTTCACAAGCATTTCATATAACATGACTAGCAGATGTGACCTTATTGTAATCTTTTCCACTACAGTGGACAGCTAAAAGCCATTTTCTTGTTCTTTTTGTGGGTTTTATGTTATAAATGCACACAAACCACTGAAGTGGACACTAAGGCATTGTAAAATACAGAATCAACTGCTGGCCATCAGCTGCAAATTTATTTTTGTTAAATCCAATATGGCCGACAGACAAATATGCATGCCAACCAACCCGGTCCCTCCTTCTACTGTGCGGGTAAAAAAAATATTGTGACATCAGATAACCCCTAAAGAACAATACTACTGATGTGTTTTTCAAATAACAGTGTTGTTTTTGGAGAAAATTACAAGTGATCACCCTTTTTTTTTTCCCCCTACCTTTTCATATGCCTTAAGACAGGGGTGCCCAATGTCGGTCCTCGAGGGCTGGCATCCTGCATGTTTTAGTTCGCTCCCTGGTTTAACGCACCTGGATCCAATGATGGCTCATTAGAAGCCTAAGAAGAACACTGACTTCCTGAAAAGGTTGTTACTACCACCAGGGAGAGAATAAAACATACAGGATGTGGCCCTTGGACACCCCTGCCTTAAGAGAATCAAAAAATTTTTTGAAAACAATCTTGACAAAAGGATCATAATTTATGCATGAAAGGGTTTAATCATGTAATCTAGCTCTGCTTTGTGATAATTACTAATTATTTACCTCTTTGCATGCTTTAATATGATTTACTGTAACATCATTAGTGTTGCATACAGTGGTGGCTGCATGTTGGATTTCCCTTCCATTTCGGGCTGTTGTGGTGCTCCAGCAGCCCAGCTGGTTTCACTCTGCCCCTTAATTGGCAGGGTATAAGGCTTGCTGGGAAACTGTTGTTCAGGCCCTCTTAGCCAATTGGGCAGCTTGTGTGCTGCAGATTGGTGTGCTGTGAAAGAGGATTTCTTGTCTGCTTGAAACCCTGGCTTTTGGTTGTGAATTCCCTGTGTTTTTTCCTTAAGTTATTTTTCTTCCCCTTTAAGACTGCTTTAAATTATTTTCTAAGGAATAAAATGGTGCTTTTACTCTCCTGGTTTTTGTCTCTTCATCTGTTCCCTGGTTTTATTGTTGCAATCCCCTTCTAAAATCCCCTAGACTGCCTTGGGGAGGTAACTATTAGACAATAATATTTATTATTCTTTGCATCCGTTGTTTAAACATTTATCCCTATTTGGGTTGCCAGGGGTGCTGTCACCCATCTCCACAGGTAAATGGGTGAGAGGCGGGTCACCATTGACAGGTTGCCAGTCCATTACAGGGAAGACATTTATATATTTTCAAAAATAAAAACCCCCCAGTGTGATGTAGTGCAAAGTTTGAGTTTCCCTTGAGGAGTTTTAGCTGTTCATAATAATGTTCATTTCTTAATGTGAGGTCTGACCTGAGTTTTTACACAAATAATTTTGGTTAACCTCAGGGTGACTACTATAATGTATGTAGCTATTACTTTGATAGGTCATGTGGTTGTTAACCCATTGTATACAGGACAGTTAAGAAAAACAACAAACAAAAAAAAAAAAACGGCAAAAAAAGTACAAAACATGTATTTACTTAGTTTGGATTATGAAAATAAAAATAATCAATCAATCAATTAAGTTTATTTGTATAGCACATTTCAGCAACAAGGTAGTTCAAAATGCTTTGCATATAACAAAAACAAATTAAAGCCCCATAGCGGCGTCATGCAGCCCTCTAGCCTATAAGCCACTGCGGGGGTTCTGGCACCGCCGCCTGCCCGCCCGCCACCACAGATATACACCATACAAAACAGGTTCATTTCTGTTGGAAGTGGGCAGAGCAAAGATGATGACATCAGCTGACCATAATAATGTGATAAGGTTGCCAGACATATATTGAGACATATCAAGTCTTATGCAGGTGTCACCTAAAAAGTTCAAAGTTATTGAACTTTGATATTTCATGGCGAATAGTAAAGGTTTGACACTTAGCCACGCCCACATCGTTCAGGCAGCAGCCAACATTGACAGAGTTCATCAGATTATCATTTTAAGTCACTTTGCATTGAATGAAATCCATATAATTGTAACACGGGGGAAGGGGCCGGATTGTGGAAGAGGACGTGGCCGTAAAGCCAACTGGAAGACCTCTCAAATACTAAATGGTCTAGGGTTTCCCAATTAAAAATACTCCAGTAATTGTGTAGTGTCTCTTTAAGATACTGTAGTATTGCTAATGATGTCACAAGTAGGCGACACTGCTTCTCTGTAGAAAAAGGAGGGAAGAACGTGCTACAGCTGCTGGACATGTTAGCTTTCTAACTTTTAGTAACGCTACTGGTTGTTTGAACTCTGCTTCTTTTCATGTTTGGTAATATAGCAGCCGTTCAACCGGGCTTTGTAAGGTTGGTGAAGAGTGTTTATTAAAGGACAACACTGTGGAATTCCCAGTACCAGTATGGTTGTGAGTGTTTGACCATCCTGATGAGTCTGCTGCCTCCTCTCTTCCCTTAAACACAACCCAAGCATTACAAAGTTTGGCTTAAAATGATGAAACGGAAGTAGTGTACAAAAATATTTATTTATTAATTCTTTTGAAATATTAAAAATATACTTTATTATTCTAATTCTAAAACCTGACAGTGCACAAAACGCAGGACAGAAACAATCTGAGATTTAAACAAAAATAACTGCAACCCAAGTTAATAATCATGCAAATCAAGACAAACCAATGTTAGACAAAACAAAAAATAAACACACAAGAAAAAGACGCGGTGCCCAATCAGCTGATTTTCAACAAAAACTATTGTTCCGGTTCTGTGGTGTCTATGATACCATTCCAGCTCTTTAGGACAGCCTATTAGCTATTTAATGAGCCTCTAAGAATGTGCACGTAGGTGAGAGTATAAAATACAACCGCGGCAATCTGAAATACCCAAAAACAACAAGTTTTCTGTTGACCATAATAAAGCCATAAGGTAAAATGAAAATCTAGTACCTTAATCCCCACACAGAATACATTCAGATGCTGCAGTGAACTGCTGAAATGCTCCCTAAAGAGCAATTAGAAATCACATAAAAAAAACTAGTAGCAATAATCAAAATGATCTGACATTTCACAAGACTATCAACAGATGACATCAAAAATCCATTTACCTTATCCATAATCCAAATCCTGGACTGAAGAGCACAGCGCCAGCACTCTTCCAGCCACAACAATGGACCTGACACACACTTAACTTGGTGATTCAAGAGCCTGAAACGGATGGGAATTCACAACTTCATAGAGACAGCCTCCGACTAATACACCACACGGTTACATAAATAACCGAGTAAAAGTAACGGTAATCACTGTTCCAGTTTTTCTTATTAACAATGCGCAGATTCTCTGACCGACACGCTATCAAATAGTTCACAATGAGAAATAAGTCTCTTAACTGGCAACAGTGTGTGTTGTGAATAGAGTGCGTAACTGAACACAATAGCAAAACTAAGATAACTACATCTGAGATCTAAATGCAGTGCAACTTTAACCTTATCCTAAAATGAGAAAGGAAAATTGTAAAGTTGAAGATGTCCCAGTTTAATAAACCGCACTGGTCAGTACAGTCAGGGCAATGCACATTAAATGAGCAGTTAGCTTTCAGCACATTAGAACAATAGCACAGGCTGAATCCCATCCATTAATTAGGTATTAATCACAGGAAGTGCTACAACTAAATATTACAACCCCAATGGATCGGTAATAAGATACTTAGCATTGTCTCAGAGCTATTCGAAACAACCCTTTAAACAGGTTCTATGCATAACAACAAACAAGGCTGAATGTATGAAACTGGATGTATCAAACACACTATTCAGTGTCTTGAATTAGTAAAGCGCTCTGTTAGCTTTACAAACATTGCAGGGACTCGGTTAGTATCGTCCTCGAAACAGCAGTTCCAAAACATGGCGGCTCCCAGAACCAGCACGAGGAATGGGTTACTCACTGCACCGCGAGTTACCAGTTTTTAAATGAACGCCAATAAAACTGCTCCAACTCCGGTCCAACAGTCCATTCCGGCTCACGAGCGTAGTTCAGGTCTGCAGCTCCAAAACCCAAGCAAAACATTTAGCGTGGTCCGATTCTGTGGCTCCAAAAACCATGCAAAATGTTCAGGAAAGTTAGCAGCTCCAACTGGTTAGCAAAAAAAAAGCATTTACAGTCCACAGCGGAATATTCCGAACCTCGACTATGAACGGCCGCCGGCCGACTGCCAGTACAGCAACAGAGCGTTCATGTATTGTGGTGCTAAGTTCTTGAGTGATTTATAAACTAACAACAGTATTTTAAAGTCTCTCTCAGTGAAAGGAATTTAGAATTGGGTGATGTGCTCTAACTTCCTGGTTTTGGTCAGAACTCCAGCAGCAGTGGTCTGGATCAGCTGCAGCTGGAGGATTGATTTTTTTCCTTTTTTAGGCAGACCAGTAAGACATTGCTGCAATAATCAAAGCAACTAAAGATGAAAACATGGATGACTTTCTCTAGAAGTCATTAGTCCTCTAATCCTAGAAATGTTCTTTAGATGATAGAAGGCCGACTTTGTAACCGTTTTTATGTGGCTCTGAAGGTTCAGGTCAGAGTCCATCTCTACACCCAGATTTCAGCCTGTTCTCTAGTTAACAGCTGTAATAACTGAAGCTGTGCGTTAACTCTTGATTATTCCTCTTCATGTTCAAAGATAATAACTTCAGTTTTTATCTGTTTAGCTGAAGAAAGTTATGACAAATCTAGACATTAATTTGTTCTAAGCTTCAGTTCAGTGCTTGGATGGATTCTCCTGGTGACATCATTATGTAAAGCTGTGTATTATCGGCACAGTTATGCATAGTTAATCTTATTTCCTGTTATAACCTGAGCTAATTGGAGTATATAGATGTTGAATAAGAGGGGTCCTAAAATTGAACCTGGGGGTACCCTGATACCTCCAGGTTTATGTAGGTATTTTCTAAACCTACATAAAAAGAGAACCACATACAACGTTTTAGTTTTAAATCGAGTCTTTTGCAAAAGGAGAAACCGTAGCAAACCACTTCTTCAAGGTGTTTACCATGCGTTCTGACGTTCTGCATCAGAACTGGTCTTTTATTATAAAAAAGGAATGGAATGTGAAAGGAGGGCTATTCTGAACAAAGAGAATACAGAAACTAACATCCTACACACAGGCCTTTTAAGGAGTATCTCAAGATAAGAAGTAGCTGCAGGTTCAAAGTTTTAAAGAAAAAGTAAGTTTTGTGAAAGACAAAGAAAGAGAATACAGAAACTAACATCCTACACAAAAGCTTTAGTAGTACCACAAGATTGGAAGCAGCTGCAGCCTCAAGGTTTAACAAATTCCTTCTCTCTGGGTTGTGAATAGGTTTAGACCTATGAATGAAAAACAAACTAGTAAAACTGTTAATGTGAGATTGATGATACAATATAATTATTCAAACATACCCCACATATGACTTCTGTCTGCTTCAATGAGAAGTTAATTATTGAAACACAGGTAACTTGTTAAGGTAACCAAAACTAACAAAGGCAAACGGATAACAAATGAACAAAACAACAGCTCCCTCCCCGACAACCCTAAAACAACCAATGATCCTGACAGATTTAAGTAACATAATTTGCAATAAAGCTGTAAGACGCAATGGGGATGTGAATCCTTTTTGGGTGTAATGACTGATGCAATAAGTCAATGTTTCTGAAATCGGGGCACCATTTAATGGAGGATGAACAACTATTCATTGATACTGTTAAGAAACATTGTTACCACAAAGAAAAAGACAAAAACGTACTTTCATACTTTTGTTAAGTCTTAATTGTAGCACATTAAGAGCATCAAAAATGTGTTATGCCAATATTTTTTGATTTACTTCCAGTTGATAATAGCACATCAGAAAATGGAGCAACACTTTATTTAAAGGGATGTGCATAACACTGACATGACACTGTCATGAACATGAATAAGTCTTCATAAATATTTATGATGCTGTCATTGTCATTTGGTAAATCATGACCCAGTGTTGACATTATTCAGTTGATATTAATCTAGACCAAAATCTCTATGACAATGTATCGGGCAAAAATGTCTTTATGACAACATGACATTAACCAAGAATCATCATCCGTCATAAATATGTTATCAAAATTTAAAATTTTATGTATCTTTATGTATTATTACATAACTATGTCATTTGTTGTTAATCTTAACTGAGTTATGAGACCATTATAGTTGTGTGATTAATATTTTCCCTTAAACACTGGACTAGTCACAGATGTCATTAAGTGTAACTACATGTCAAATAATAAACAAACACACAATAATATTATTGTGTGTATTGTTATTATTGTGTGTTTGTTTATTATATTTATTGTATATATTTGACTTTTTGCACAGGAGTTGCAATGGAAATTTCGTTGAATCCTGTTCAATGACAATAAATGCTATCTATTCTATTCTATATTAATCATTAATATTAACTTTTATGTCAAATAAAGTGACATAAGTAGCAACAGTTAAGAAGATGTGGTATTACAGTGTCATTAATATGAAGGAACTCATATTTGAACTCTGAAAGACTGATTAAATAACTAAAACAGAATTACTTATTCTTTAAGAAAAAAGGTTATTTCAATATTCCTAACATTAACTCCAATGAGAGGCAGCAGTGCACAAACAGGCATGCAGTGTGCTGGTGAAGAAGGCTTCCACCTTGTGGGGCCTACCTAACAAGTTCTAACAGCAAGACCTCATGTTTTAAAAGAAGCTGAAGCATGTCACCTAATACATATGAGATGTGCATCATATTAACTTTATATTTTCTTTTAGAAAAAATGACTGTTTCTCTTTCTTCGTATGCTATGAGCAATTCAAGGTAAAGGTGTCTTGATGTAAGTTAATGTTAGCTAAAGTTATTAAACTCCTTAACTCTAAGGTTAGTCCTTAATCTTGAATGTATTGTAAAGGCAGACATCTAAATTTTCCCTCCATTTTAATTGAGCAAATGAAAAGTTCCTATATTAGTCAAAGTTGCCCTTTACGTGTAATATTTAGCAACTTGGCTGATGTAACATGGTGCTTGTGTTTTTTGTTTTGTTGACTTTACCTACATGAAGACTCATTTTAGCCTAAGGACACATGTTTGGGGGGGACACAGGACACTAATGAAGACATCCTGTGGGTGTGGAGGATGATAATGAGGACCAGACATGAGAGAAAGATGTGCCTGTTTGACCAAAAGAGAAAGAAGCAGATGAAATGTTCCCCAAGAAATTTAGGCAGGTCATTTTTGTGTTACTATTTTCCCAAGGAGAAAGAGGGTGGCAGGTTCAGGTAATTGGGGGCGAAGGAGCAGGAGTCAACGTTCACCAGCTGAGTTAATAAATTACGTTTTAGACAACTAATTGTCAAATGTAAAACTGGTGTTTATTCTATTTATTAATAAATTTCTCGCAAACATTACAAGCCAGAGTATCTGGTTGGAAATAATTTTGAATGCTTATTAAGTGAAAAGATACGCACCAAAAACAATAAATTAAATGGTGCATTCTGAATAGCAACACTGGTAGACTGTGTAAATGTCTGCCAAATAAATATTTGATCAGAATAATTTTGTTCAGCTCTTTCATTATGCTACTTGTAATAAGAAATAATTATTTTTTCACTTTATAACAACCAGTCATGTTAGCTAGACATTTGTCTGCCAGTCTACCATTCTGATATTTTGCAGCAAGAGACATTCTTGGAATGGTATTTAAATAAATGCTGAAATAAGATTACATTGTTTTTTGGTGTTCCTTTTTAAGTGGTCACTCAGTGATTGATTCACCACCCACTAAGAGAATGTCCAGAATCCAAGTTTGAATTCATGAAAAGGTTTTCACCATGATTAACATTGACCACAACCACTTCAAGAACAGCTATAATTTCTGATCATTTCTGGACACCTTGAAAGATCTACTCAAGAAGATCTACCTGTTGTCAGTGGATGATATAATAACAGGAAGAAAAAAAATGTTAGGGTTTTTCAAAGAACCTTTTTTTTTTAAAGAAATAAGTAATTCTGTTTTAGTTTTTTAATCGGTATTTCCGAATTACAACAAGCTGACCAGACCTTGAACCCCCTGTTTGAAGAACAAGGAATCCTTTTTTATTCAAGTGTACAAAGTTATGATGGCAGTTATAAATAGTACAGTACATTCCACTTTACTTGAGGTAAGAGTTAATATTAATGACTCTTATTGTAACATTTGACACTGTCAACACTAAATGACATCTTTATAACTGTTGCTTCTTGTACTTTGCAAGATGAAAGAGGAATTATGAATGACTATTATAGTATTTGACAGTGTAATAAAACTTCATGAAATCTTTATCATTGGTCCTACTTGTTCCACTTTATTTCAGGCAGGGTGGAATAATACTGTGTTAAACCTTTTGACAGTGTAATGACACTTAACGACATCTCTAATGTTGTAGACACAAAGGAACATAACATTTTAAATGTTAATAACAAACAACTATTATGACTTGTCATAATGAAGACAGTTTTGTCTAGGTTAATATCAAGTTGTTATAACAAAGAAATTTTGAATAATGTCAACTTTGCATGAAAAGTGTCAATATTTACTGAATGACAAAAGTCATAAATTCATTTTCATGTTCATGACAGTTATGTCATGTTTATGACAGAGTCATGTCAATCTTATGCACACCCCTTCAAATAAAGTGTTACTGAAAAGTCACTGTTTAGTACACATGTCAAACTCAAGGCCTGTGGACCAAATCTGGCCCAGCATAGCTTTTTATATGGCTCTCTTGATTCTGGACTTAACACCAAGTGTGCTTAAATATTACATTATCAATCAAATCAATGCAATTTTTATCTGTTTACTACCAGATTATATTAATCAGTCCCCCCAGTTTCTTGAGAATTATTGTGGAAATTCATGCAAAATCAACAAATCCTAGCACTTTTTTGTGCTAATTCATGGTTTGTCCAGAGGTTTACTTGTACTAATCAGCTACCTCAACCTTAATATGATCTATACAGCGGGTAATAAAAAGTTGATTTTACATCATAAATATGTGCCAATATTTACAAAGTAGTACCACAAACCCTCTGATCTTAAGTGTTAAAAAAAAACTTCTTTTGGATTCTGAAAATATGTTCAATGATATTATTTCAACAATTCACTGATTTTTTTAACAGGTTGTCAACAAGGTTTTATCACTACATTCTGGCACAACTGGCCACTTAAGAGCTTTCATGATCTTGATTTGGCCCAAAATGAAAATGAGTTTGGCATCCTTGGTTTAGAATGTAATAATAGATATTTAATTGGAAATAACTACAGTATATTTTGCCAGATGAAATAAGATCCGAATGTGATATACAAGCAATACACGGTTGCTAATATTAATAGCCTTCTGTGTAATTGCATCAATTATTTTGGGAAAGACTTCCAGTTTCTCTTTGATTTTTTTTGAACAACAAAAATTTGTAGGGCAACTGACACAATAAAGATAATGCTGAATAAGAAAAACATAGTTTTTTCTAAGCCTGGAAATTATAGTACATTTTAGGGATTCAACTAGCACTCTTATTGCTTACATTTTATAATTACTAGTAGACACCTACGCACTGTCTCCATAGCTTCACGTTCCTGTGGCAGTGTGATGGAGTGCAGTCTGGGAAAGAGAAAGCAGCAAGAAAAGTTATAGAAGAAGAATACAAGTCACTGGGAGCAACCAGGTGATTACTTGGTCACTCATTTTTTTTATACTAATTCAGTATAAAAATTTGTATTACTAAAGCATGCTACATAAAGAATCCTTGCAGTTAGTTACACATTATTTTATCTATCTGCTATAATTGATGTTATCTATCCAGGCCTCAGGAGATCTTCACTGGCATGGTTTTCCTGCTGATGGTGTTGTTGTGGTTAACCAGATCTCCAGGTTTCATGCCTGGCTGGGCTTCTCTCTTCCCTCGGTGAGTCACATTTATTTGCAGATCTTAATTCATATGTTCTACATATTTTTACACTTCTATATTCAATCAGAAGTTCAGTCACACCTTGACTTGAGTAGAAGGCAACTACTTGTTTCTTGATCAAGTAACAATTAGTTACTTGATCCTACTTGTATACATACATACGTGTGTTCATGTTTCCTAATTTACTTTGAAAAGTACAGCTACAAGTTCTGTATCCTGTCACTTTCTGTTTATGCACATGTTGTACTACTGTTGGCAGCTGGAGGCAATGAAAGCAAGTTCCTATGTGTAGGCAGCACTATTCTAGAAGAGAAGAAGTTGGTTACCTGTCATGATTTGATTAGCACGATGAACCCACACGCGCAGAACACACTCAGAGACAGATGACAGTTCAGTCAGATTTATTTACAAGCAAAGAGAAAATGTGAATAACAGGAGGAATTCCGGGGTCGAACACCCAGGAGGCAAACGGGGACTGGACCAAGGGGGATGAGGGGGGCCTCCTGGGAAGGAATACAGAGGTGAGTACAGGGTGATGTGGGAAGTGAATCTTCTGTGGTCTCGACCTTACTTGCTGGTGCGCGGAGCAGAATGAAGAGGAACAGGTATGCCGTGGATCGAAGGTGACGAAGAGGGGATGGGCGGCTGCGTCGTAGGAGGGCGGACAGGTGAGACTGGTTCCTTGGGAGCAAAATGGAGGATCAGGCCACACGGTCTCGAATGATCTCTGGGCCACTGGAGAACTCAAGGTGGAACAGAACGCCCGGAGCGCCACGGGGGCAGGACCATAGGTGAGCTAACACTCTGGCACTGGAATGTCGGCGTGATGCTCCAGAAGTACTCCTCCCGATGAGGTAAGTGGTCGCAGGTGTGCGAGAGGACCAACCAGTCACGCCCTTCTCGGTGCCTCAGGATGCCCCCTGGAGGAGAAAACTGAAGGAACGCTTCCAGAGCTCCGACGATCCACATTACCTGAACGTTAACAATAAAAATGAAAACAGCTATCTAACGAAAAGAAGTGTGGTTCATTGTGAATATGAGTACTGAACAAGAAAACGCAACAGGTTATGGGCCCAGACACCGCACGGGAGGACGATTGGTTTTCAACGGAAACGAAAACAACTATGAACTTTGGGAGGTAAAGTTCCTCGCTTGCTTAAGAACGCTGGGCTTAAAAGACACCATTCTATCTACCCCAACCCAGGCGAAGAGAAAAGTGCGGAATGTTACGCGGAACTAATCCAGGTCCTCAATGATAAGAGCCTGTTGTTGGTGATGAGAAATGCCGCCGACGATGGAAAAAGAGCTTTGCAGATATTACGCGGCCATTACGCCATCCTGGGTAAGCCCAGGATCATCGCCCTTTACACAGAGCTCAAGTCCCTATTAAAAGAACCCGGTGAAACTGTGAGACTATGTTTTACGTGCTGAAAAAGCAATAATGTCTCTGAGGAGAAAGATGTTTTCAAGTCACAAGCTAAGAGGTTATTAGTGACGGACTAATACTAGCAATGATTCTGAAGGGTTTCCCAGAATCATACAAGCTTTTTGCTATTCACACTACACAGAGCAGTGACTTTGAAGCTATGAAGAGACAGAAAAGTTTGAAAGCAAACCGAAGTCAGATAATGTAATGAAAGTGGACATGACAACAGTAAACTGCTACAACTGTGGACAGCACAGGCACATGGCGAGAGATTGCCGCCAAAAGACCACGCCTATAGGCTTAGAAGGACACAGGTATGCTATTTTGTTTACTGATGACTTTTCAGGATCTATTGCAGTCTATTTTCTGAAAAACAAAAGTGATGTGACTAAAGCAATAAAGCAGTTTCTGGCAGACTGTGCATCCTATGGTAATGTTAAGTGTTTAAGGTCAGACAATGGCACTGAGTACACATGTAATGATTTTCAAACACTACTCAGAGATAAAGGCATTAGACATGAAACGTCGTCACCGTACTCCCCACACCAAAACAGAAAAGCAGAGAGACAGTGGAGAACGCCCTTTGAAATGGGAAGGTGTATGTTATCGGAAAAGGGCTTACCTAAAGCCCTTTTAGGGGGGTTTAGGGGCATATTCAGCACACATATTCAGTGTGCCAAAAACACCCCATATTTCTTAAAGACAGGAAGAAAGCCAGACCTTTCAAACATGTGGGTATTTGGATCAGAATGCTTCTCATACAACAACCACAACAAGAAACTAGACTCAAGAGGAGAAAAGGGACTGTTTTTAGGGTACAGCAAGAACAGCCCAGCTTATTTGGTGTACCACCCATGGGTGAGAAAAGTTTCCAGACAGAGGCTAGTAAAGTTCATCAAAGAAAATGGTGTAGACCAACAGACACAGATCTAGGGATCCAGAATCACAGTTACTTGATGCAGGCAGATAGATATGATGTAACACCCTTAATCCAGGATGTTACCTAAAATGTCACCTCAAGTGACAAAGAGGAAGTTACTCTTCAGGAAACTCAAAATGCAGAGCTTTCAGGTGATATAATTGAGAGTGAAATTGATAGTGATCAAACTCAAACAAAACGAAGCAATCATTTTCCAAAAAGAGAGAAAAGACACCCAAAATACCTTTAAGATTACCAATTAGATCCTAAAACTAAAGATGCAACACAAATAACTGTAGACCATTGTTACTGGGCTGTGTTTGGTATACCTCAAACATTCAGTGAGGCTCAGAAGTCACCACACTCACATAGTTGGAGACAGGCAATGAGGGACGAAATTGACTCGCTTAAAGAAAATTAAACATTTGAACTGAGCATTCTAACAGAGGGTAGGATCACAGTTGGAGGGAAGTGGGTATATTCACTCAAAGACAATGAAGGAAAAGAATTTTTCAAAGCTATGTATGTAGCGAAAGGCTACAGCCAAACAGAAGGTATACTACCAAGAAACTTTTGCTCCAACAGGTAACATAACATCAGTGCGAGCATTGATGCAGACAGCAGTTCAAAACTACCTTAAACTACATCAGACGGATGTCAAAACAGCTTATTTGCATGACCCAATTGAGGAAGTAAAATTTTCTTTGGAACAGCCTGAGGGGTTTGAACAACAAACAGAAACAGGACAGACATGTGTGTATAAATTAAAGAAATCCCTGTATGGATTAAAACAATTAGGGAGAAATTGGTACAAACTCCTGAATGATCATCTTGAACAAAACAACTTTGAAAGGAACCTAGTTGATCATTGTACAGAAAATGACATGGTTATCGTGCTCACCTGGGTGGATGACTTGACCATTACTGCTGGCAGCGTTGAGGTTTTGGACAGTTTCAAAGAAACGATGAAATCAAAGTTTAACATGAAGGACTTAGGCAAAATATCACAATTTTAGGCATATATTTTGAACAAAAAGAAGATGAAATAAAAATGAGCCAAAAGAAGTACATCCTAAAAATGTTGGAAAATATGGAATGTTGGACTGCAAACCTAAATCTACCAAGACTTGAACATAAAGAAAATCGTGAGTGCAATGAAACAAAAGAAATTAGTCCTACAAACAATCGCGAGATAGTCTGGCAGTCTGATTTATGCCATGACCTGCACCAGATCAGACATAAGTTGGATAGTCAGCAAACTTTCCCAGGCATTAGCTAAACCTATGACACAGGGTTTGGTGAATGCTAAACAATGTTCCCTCTAATTTTTCATGTGTCTGGGCATACACACAAGCTTCCTGAGCACACTGAGGACCACTGTGAGTATCATCAGTGTACACAGTGTGGCCACGCACAAGTATTATAAATCTGGGATTATAGAAAGGTGCATGGCTTATTAAAAGAATCAAATTACATCAGCAATTTTCATGTTTGCTTTTAATTTAAGTGATTTTCCCAATTAAAATGAAAAAAAAAAAAGAAAAGAAAACATTGCTGTTCACGAGATGCATACTGTGTTATAAGTAAGAGTCCTGCTTTAGCCAGGGTGAGAAATGAGGCATTACACCTTTCAGACATAACTGTTTGTTCATATTAAAATATTCACATTTTGCACAATGAAATGTTTTCTGTAGCTTGTGGTACAGTATAAATTCTTGTAAAATATTTAATTACACAGTTTTTTCAAATCTGCCCTTCTCACTTCTTCCAGTAGTTGTACAATTTGCCCAGGTCTGCTTCTTGCTTTATGTACTTGAATTCAGCATATGGACTGTTAATGGCCTCCATAATCTGTGGGTGGAGGAGAATGGCCTCATACACCAATGTCTGCTCACCCATAGTCAAAAGTCTGAACTCAACGCTTCAATATCAAATGCAGACCTTTCCTTTAATTCATGCTCTGAAAAACGAGCATCAATGTGATCACAGAGCTTACTAATACAAAGAATGATGGCCCCGTTGCCTCCTTGACACGGTCACTCCACTGTACACTGTACTGTTCTTCTAGTTGCACAAACTCTGACAGCTATTTGATCTTAGAAGAAGTGCATTTCTTGTTTTTACTTTGGCTTGGTGAGTGGATGTCCCACTTAGACATGATAAGGTGTTAGCGTTCACGTCTCTTAACTCCGGTGCACTATTCTTACCTGCATGGTGCCAGCGCATATGATCAAGACACGTACACAAAAAAGCATGCGATGATTGGCTGCGTAGCGAAAGTGAACCGTATCGTATCATTGGAGGGATTCCTCTCACTCACAGAGTTCGATGCAAAGTAGTACAGAAAAAAATGTCATTGGTCCATAGTCAAAACTGATGTCTGAGCTCAACGTCCAGTTTACGTTGAACTTTATTTTATGCGCTACATAGATTTTCTTGTGCGCTGAGAATAGGCGAGCAGTGCGCGATTGCGCAGGCGCAGTTTAGAGGGAACATTGATGCTAAACCTGTTTTGAGATATCTGAAAGGTACTTGTGACTATGAACTAAGTTTCAAGAAAAACAATGAAGACTTGAACCTTGTAGCCTACAGTGACTCTGACTGGGCATCCTCTGTGGTGGACAGAGGATGCCCACAGGTTATTATTTCAGTTTAACGCCACATGGTCCAGCAACTTCCTGGAAATCCAAGAAACAACCAACTGTGGCTCTTTCCACATGTGAAGTAAATACATTGGGTTAACAGCTACTACACAAGAAAGCCTATATTTAAGTCAACTCTTAAATGGTATTGAAAACAAAAAGTAAAGCTGTACAATTCTTCATGGTGATAACCAAGGGGCCATTGCATTGTGTATGAACCCTGTGAACAGATAGAGATCCAAATACATTGATGTAAAATATCATTTTATACGTGATGTACTGAGCGCAGGAAAAATCAATAAGGTGTACTTCCTATCTGAAAATGTGGTTGCTGACATCTTAACCAAACCTGCAAAATCTAAAAAGCAAAATCTTTGGAATTTAAAGGATGGTTTTTTTTGTTTTTTTTTTGGACATTAAATATTTGAAGGTAAAGAAGATGAGAACAAGGGAGGGTGTTAGAATATGTTCTCATCTTAACTTGTCTTTGAGTTATTTTGTGTTATGTGTTCATGTTTCCTAATTTACTTTGAAAAGTACAACTACAAGTTCTGTTTCCTGTCACTTTCTGTTTATGTGCATGTTGTACTGCTGTTGTCCACTGGAGGCAATGAAAGCGGGTTCCTGAAGGTGTGTAGGTGTAACTATATTAATAGTTATATATTTGCTCAAAAATGTTTTCTTTAATGTATTTGTCCGTTTGCATGTGGCAGTTCTTGTGTTCCTCTGTGTCTGCTATGGGGGGTTTGGTCCTCCAGCTCCGCCTTACTTTCTTCTTCTCTTGTTCAGGGTCCTCCAGGACTGTTATAAATGTTAAATTATTCATTTCCTCTTTTTCCTCTTCCCTTTTGTCATTCGTTCCACTGGGGAGAGGAAAGTTTTGTGGTCCATTGGAATCCTTTCATTCATATTGTTCAAATGTTTATTTTTCCATCTGTGTTTATAATAGGTGTTTTCATATTTTCATTTGAGTTATTACACCTTTATAACATTTGGTATACGTTAACATTATTATCTTGTACAGATCGGGTTGGAGAACTGGAGCACACATAATGCACATATTAGCATTATGTGCTAATGCTAATATCTCCCGATTGACAGATTAATAAACAGACCGCCTCCAAACCCAGATTTGGTGCTTTGTGGTTTGTCCGATCATCACACACACACAACGCAGAAATCCACCGGTCACATAGGCAACACTATTCTAGAAAAGAAGAAGTTGATTACCTGAACGTTAGCAATAAAAATGAACACATCTATCTAACGAAAAGAAGTGCAGTTCATTGTGAATATGAGTACCGAACAACACCAACATGAATTTCTTTCTTCTTCACTTTGACAGTCACTCAGGCTACATCACAGATGCTACTGTGGCCCTGCTGCTGGGTTTATTGTTTTTTATCGTCCCTGCCCATGGACCTGACAAGAAATATGGTAATAGCATTTATTGTCGAAAATTTAATTAAGAGGCTGTACAAATATAATAATCTTTTTCTTTATATGGTTCTGGCCCACAGCAGTGGGACCGACTCAGGCTGTTTGTTGCGAACCGGGCATTTAGTCCACCACTGGGGAAGCCTGATAAAATTAAAGTTAAAAGTTTTCTCTGCAGCTGAACCATTTCTGTGTTTAGGAGAGAGGAGGGGCTTTCTGCTATTACAAGGACAGTTACGAAAAACTTCAACCACTAACTTCAACATCACACCCACGTTTTTAATCACAAAAAATTGTATGTTGAAAAATGAATACTCTTGCTCATAATTTGATAGTTAGAGGGCGCAGATCCACCCCCCTCCTCCTCACTATGTGCCTGGTGTCTTAACAATAGGGAAGCAGAGGAATTGAGAATCCTCATTATGAGACTGAGTCATTATTAGACTGAGAAATGCCAGACTAATATATTTTTACTAAATTATTATATTTACCTAAATATTATTGTTGAGGGGCACAAACAAGCATGACTCCTGCCACACAGATAGAAAAAATGTTTAAGGGGAAAAAAAACCCTCAAAAGGGCAGCAGGGGCATCAAGGATAAAAGGGGAGGGGCTCAAGCCTACTCTGCTGGCAGTTGGTAAAGCTCAGTTTCACACACTAATTTCCACTCTTTTCCTGCCAGCAAAGAGACATTCTGGCTCCCAATAATAACTTCTGGATTCATCATTCACAAGCTGCCTTTGGCTGTGTACCCCACATGATCACAGGGATACACCATTTAAATGTGGCAATTACAATATATAGATGGGACTTCCAAACCTATGTGTTCAAAACACAGATTGTAAAAAAATAAAAAATAAAACTCTGTGAAGAGTATTAATGAGCAAATAAATTTCATTCTTGATGGTAATATCTACTTGTTTCAAACCATTAACTATTTTGTGGATAGTAGTTATATTTTTACACAAAAATATAACTACGTCTTTCTCTGCTGATACAGAGGCCATGATCACCTGGGAGGAATTTCAAGCCTTAATGCCATGGAAGGTTGCCCTGCTGGTTGGTGGAGGATTTGCACTCGCTGAAGGAGCAAAGGTTGTATTTACCTTTTCAAGTGAAACAAATCACCACAATACATGCCGATCATACCCCAGCAGACACAATTTAGTAATACTATTCATAATTATAAAAATAATCATTACCTTCAGTCAAAAAAGGTTTAAATGTTCTGTTTGTTTAGCTGAGCTCAGGGGCAGTCTGAGCAGGGGTTGCATTAATGGAATATTTTCCTTATTTGACCATTGTTTTGTTTTTTTTAACGACGGAAAGATTTACCCATCTGTCATTTCGACAGTATATAATTGTCGCATATGCACCCTCAACTGGTGCACAGTGGCGTACAATTCAGCACAACCCACGTATGGTGGCCTTAGTCCTCGATGTGGCCGTCGCGGGGTTGACTCCCGGCCCCGGTGACATTTGCCGCATGTCTTCCCTTCAATTCAAAACCTTCCACGATCAACGTATTGAGCAGCCCTATTGATTAAATATGAGTGTAATTGGAAAACAAACAACAGCGTCAGCAACCGGAGGACTCCTGGATGTCTGGTAATGGAAAGATGGCCTCTAATGCAGAGCTCCAATGCAGATCTCTGGTAATGGAAAGATGGCCTCCAATGAGTTGTTTTGCTCTCACTCAGCAAAAACAACTCATTCGTTGATGCTCCATAGCTGCAACTGAATATTGCAGTTTCTTTATTATGTGCAGAAAAGTGGGCACCTTATAGTTGGATCACAACTGACAGCTACAGAGGCACCCCAAAGCTTCAATTGTAAGCCAACTTCAGTGGCCGCTAAATTCAAACTATGACGTAGAGGCTGCTGAAGCTCTGAGTCCATGAGAGCCGCTAACTGGATCAGGGATTATTTGGTAATATTTTATTTTTGCAGTGAAATGACAAAAATGTTTGTTGCTCAAATGTTTAATTTGAAAACAGAGGGAGGATTAATCTGTCTGAGCGTCCACATGAAAAATAAAGTCATGAATTATAACACTATTTTCTAATTAAGTTGCTGAGCTTCAGCTCACTGATAAGCCAGTGGTAGGCCGGTATTTTGCTTCATCTTTCTTAACGCAAAGTATGGTGTGACGCTAACCAACCAATTGGGAGAAGTTGACGCTGCCCCTCCTCATTAGCATATAATTTTTTACCTGTTTTCCCAGTTTTGGGGAAAAAAATGGATAAATGACAAAGGAACATTTAAAAAGGATAATTAAAAGTAGAAAATTGGAAAAGGGTCAATAAAAAAAGGATAAATGAAAAAGAGATAAATGGATAAATGAAAATGGGAAAATGAAAAGTGGATAAATGAAAATGAACAAATGGAAAAGGACAAATGAAAATGGAAAATAGTGAAAAGAAAAAAGGCCAGGCAGAAATAAATCTGGCAATGCTACCATCTTTTCACAGGTACAGGAAAATTTGACCATATTTCCCTCTGTTTCGGTCCCTTGCTCTGCTGCTTTCACTCAGTTTGAGCATGTGACTGTCTCATTTTTAGAGGATGTGGTTGGCCATATTAAGCCAGCAGGTTCCCCCCGTGATCCTGTCCCTCCATGAATTTTCAAAGATGTTTTATCTAGCATAGTGCAGCCTGTTTGTGCAATTATAAATAGCAGTCTGTCCTCAGGTGTGGTCCCTGCTAGTTTTAAACATGCAGTAGTGCAGCCATTGCTTAAAAAACTTGGCATTGATCCTAATGTTCTGGCAAATTATGGGCCTATTTCGAAGCTGCCTTTTCTTTCTAAGGTTTTAGAAAAAATTGTATTCCGTCAGCTGAAACAGTTTTTAGATGAGAATGGTATTCTGGAGGTTTTTCAATTATGTTTTAAAACTCTTCATAGCACAGAATCCTTTTTAATAAGAGTTTTTAATGACATCCTTCTAGCATGTGATTCTGGTAATCATGTTGTTCTGATTTTACTTGACCTCACTGCTGCCTTTGATACAGTCGACCATGACATTTTAATATCACGATTACAGCATATTGTAGGTATTGGTGACAATGTTCTTAATTGGTTCAGGTCCTACCTGGAGGATAGAACATTTTCAGTAAATATTAGAGACTCTGAATCATCTACTGCTTCAATGCCATATGGTGTACCACAGGGCTCAATTCTGGGCCCACTGCTTTTTTGTCTTTATTTACTGCCTCTGGGTTCTATCCTTAGGAAATATGGGATTTCATTTCACTGTTATGCTGACGATTGCCAGATTTATTTGCCCCTGAAGCAGAAAGATGTCCAGTCCATCAAACATCTCCTGGCATGTCTAGGTGATATTAAAGCTTGGTCGGCTTTGAACTTTTTAAATTTTAACGAAAAGAAACCAGAGGTGATGGTGTTCGGACCCAGTAGCTCCTGTGAGTCCTCCTCTGTTGACCTGGGACCCTTGGAGGTGTATTTTAAACCTGTTATTACAGACCTTGGTTTTAAGGTGGACAGTGATTTTAAATTGGACAGCCAAATTAGAGCTATGGTTAAGTCCAGTTTTTATTATTTGAGGCGATTGGCATCAGTGAAATCTTTTCTTTCCAGGCAGCATTTTGAAACAGTGATCCACGCTTTTATTTCGACTTGATTGGATTACTGTAATTCCCTATATCTGGGAGTCAGTCAGTCACTGCTCTCACGTCTGCAACTGGTTCAGAATGCGGCTGCACGACTTTTAACAGGAACTCGAAAGCGAGAGCATGTAACTCCTGTCCTGGCCTCACTTCACTGGCTGCCTGTATATTTTAGGATCCGTTTCAAAATTCTTATGTTTGTTTTTAAATCACTACATAATCTTGCCCCGGTTTACCTCACTAAGCTTCTTCACCCTTACATACCTTATCGGTCTCTCAGGTCTGCAGATCAGTTGCTCCTGGAGGAACCGAGATCTAGAAGGAAGCTCAGAGGGGACAGGGCTTTCTCTGTCGTGGGTCCTAAGTTATGGAATGACCTGCCTTTGCAGGTTAGAGAGGCCCCTGCACTGTCCACTTTTAAAGCTCGTCTTAAAACACATCTATTTTACTTGGCTTTCAACTCCAGCGAGATCTAGTTTTACATTGTATGTTTGTTTGTTTTAAACTGTAAGAGTTTTTATTTGTTTTTATTGTGTACAGCACTTTGTATCAGCTGTGGTTGTCTTAAAGTGCTTTATAAATAAAGTATGGTATGGTATGGTAAAAACAATTCAAAACCAATTTTTTCTCGCTGTCTGTGTCAGCTACGCTACATGCAGACTTTTTGACATAGCAACTGACAAAAGCGCCACTTTACCTATCTGGAGTCCACACCAACAAACACGCAAACGTTTCCCACTCAAGGACCTTCGCTAGCAACTTATGTTCATACATGTCAGTATTAACCTTTTTTTGCCAGATTGTTGTCTTCTTTTTAACAGCAGCTTGTATCTATTATTTTTTAACTACTGCAACCTCTTGGATTTTAATACTTATCTTTTTTTCAAATTCTCCTCAGTCCAGTTTTTTTTTTTTTAAAGAAAGATCTTTCCCTTTCCTTATTATTTAGTTGAGTAACTGCATTCTCAAATTTCAATTCCCTATTGAAACCTATTTCCATATTCAATAATCTTTGTTGATTCACATATTTACTGCGACAGACTGGCGTACTGTCCAATCAATCAATCAATCACTCAATCAAATTTTATTTGTATAGCACATTTCATCTACAAGGCATTTCAAAGTACTTTACATCATAAACACAAAACACAAAGTCATACAACATAGAATAAAATTTTTGTCACGGAATTTAAGCGCCTGTTTTCGCCGGACTCCGCCGTCCGTTCAAACACGAGTATTTGCCGGGCCCCGTTGCCCACAGCAGGGAGAAAAAAAAGAAGACATTTTTACATATTACATTTCAAATACAGTTCTAAACAGGAGTGTTTTTAGTTGAGATTTGAAGGAAGTCAGGGTTTCCGCTGTTATGCAGTTTTCTGGAAGTTTGTTCCAAATTTTTGGTCCATAAATGCTGAAAGCTGCTTCTCCTCTTTTGGTTCTGGTTCTGGGGATGCAGAGCAGAACCAGAACCAGAAGACCTGAGAGGTCTGGCAGGTTGATACAACAACAGCAGGTCTTTAATGTATTGTGGTGATAAACCGTTCAGTAATTTGTAAACTAACAACAGTATTTTAAAGTCTATTCTTTGAGCTACAGGGAGCCAGTGGAGGGACTTTAAAACTGGTGTTATGTCTCTATCTTCCTGGTTTTAGTGAGAACTACAGCAGCAGCTTCTGAATCAGCTGCAGCTGTTTGATTGATTTGTTGGACAGGCCTGTGAAGACGCTGTTGCAATAATCAATGCGACTAAAGATAAACGCATGAATGAGTTTCTCTAGATCTGGCTGAGACATCAGTCCTCTAATCCTGGAGATGTTCTTCAAGTAATAGAAGGCCGACTTTGTAACTGTCTTTATGTGGCTCTGGAGGTTCACGACCGAGTCCATCACTACTCCCAGGTTTCGGGCCTGATCGCTAGTTTCTAGTTGTAATAACTGTTATAACCTGAGCTAGTGGGATAATATAAATATTGAATAAGTGGGGTCCTAGGATTGAACCTTGGGGTACCCCACATGTGACCTTTGACCTCTTTGATGAGAAGTTTCCAATTGAAACAAAGAAATCCCTGTTCTTTATGTAAGATTCAAACCAGTCGAGCACCGAACCTGCCCAACTCTGCAGTCGATTCAGTAATATGTCAAAAGCTGCACTGAGGTCCAATAGAACCAACACCGTGGTTCTCCCACAGTCCGTATTTATATGGATGTCATTGAATACTTTGACTAGGCCAGTCTCCGTGCTGTGGTGAGCACGAAAACCAGATTGGAAAGAGTCAAAGCAGTTGGTCATCATGAGGAAACTATTAAATTGTTTACACACAGTTTTTTCAATAACTTTGCTGATGAATGGGAGGTCAGAGGTCAGAGGTCGGCCTGTAATTCTGCAGTAGTGATTCGTCCAGATTGTTCTTTTTTAGCAATGGTTTGATAACTGCTGTTTTCTAAGCCTTGGGGAAAACGCCTGATGTGAGTGATGAGTTACTATTTGGATCAGATCAGTAGCAATAACAGGCAGGACTTTCTTAAAGAAATGTGTGGGTAGAACATCCAGACAGCAGGAGCTTGAACTTAATTAATTTATAATTTCTTCTAGGGTTTTATAATTAAGTGGTTGAAAGTTGGTCATTTTTCCTGTATTAGTTTTGTTTGGGTTGAGCAATGATTCTGGTTGTAGAGTTGATTTGCAGATTAATCCTCTGATTTTTTGGATTTTCTCTGTAAAGAAGTCGGAAGACTTGTTCCAGGCAGCATTAGATTGGAGTTCAGGTGGTAACGTCATAGGAGGGTTTGTGAGCCTGTCAACTGTTGCAAATAAAGCTCCAGCATCGTTAATGTTTTTGATTATGACATCTGCAAAGAAAGCCTCCCTTGCATATTTTAGTGTTAAGTGATAGTTACACAGTCTTTCTTTATAGATGTCATTATGAATATGAAGTTGAGTTTTACCCCATTTTCGTTCTGCCCTGCGGCAGAGTTGTCTTACAGATCAAACTGTTTGTGCATTTCTCCATGGAGATTTCTTTTACTTTGTAAAAGTTGTGACTTTTACAAAGTAAAGGTTGTAAAAGTCACAGCCTTTACTTTAATTGGTGCAATGGAATCAATGATATATGAAACTTTAGACTGAAAATCATCTACCAACTTATCTACATCATTACAGCTGAAGAGTGAGGAAGAAGAGTAGATTTGATTAAATGTTTCTGCTGTGCTTTCTGTGAAAGAACGTTTTGTGACAGTAGCTGTTTGTCCAAGTGGGTCAAAAAATAAAGAACCTTCAAAGATAACAGCAAAGTGATCCGACAAGGGGGTACCCCGCCTCTCACCCAGAACGTAGCTGGAGATAGGCACCAGCAACTCCCGACCCCGTTAGGGAGAGGGGTTACCGGAAAATGGATGGATGGATGGATTCACATATTTATTGAAAAACTAATTAAAACCTGTTCCATCATTTCTGTAGTATTACACTAATTATATAAACAGTAAGATGTTTTCCCATTTTAAAAAGAGTGCCATTCATTAAATATGAATGCTACCATAATATGAATTAAAGCTGCAAGCAGCTTTGGGTGGCCCTCACCACTCCAATCTATTGGTGACCGCGGGGGTTCCGGCACCACCGCCCGCTCGCCACTGAAGACGCAGACGCATTTGTGCAGTTCCCGTGCCTGTTGGCCAGTTGATACATCAATACGTTTGGCAACGCTCCCCGACGACACACAAAATCTGGTGCAGATCAGCTGATGTGGTGAGGAGCTATAGCTGATGAATTAACTTAAGGGCGCAATACAAATCAAATTACAATTTGATGCTATTGGGCTTCTTAGAGATTCACAAGAGTCAATCATAAAATGTTACGTGAAAATCCGATAATGTATGTGTAACATAGACATGACGACTTCAATCTCTTTGTCACAATTGTGATGTAGTAATACTGACCCTTTCTGGCAAATGATTGAAATAGTTTCAATCATTTGAATGACATGCTTTATATTATTTTTAACCAAAAATAATTATTCTTTTTACTCTAACCCACAAAACACAATTAGTAAAAAAACAGAAAACATATAACAATGTATATTTACATAATTATTATGTTAACATGGCCTATGTCCCACTTTTGTAATGTTCTGTATTTCATGGGCTGCTAATGTTGTTTAAACAACATGCTTTTCAGCATGTATGTGTATCTGAAAAGCTGGATTGATGCTTTATCTGGTGACTTATGCGGATATTAGCTGTATTGTGTTTTCAGCAGCGATCCCTGGTGAAGCACAGAAAATCTTGTGCAGATCAAGTGTTGTAGTGAGGACATATACAGTCATATGAAAAAGTTTGGGCACCCCTATTAATCTTAATTATTTTTATTTCTAAATATTTGGGTGTTTGCAACAGCGATCTCAGTTTGATATATCTAATAACTAATGTACACAGTGACATGTCAGTATTGAAATGAGGTTTATTGGACCAAAAGAAAATGTGCAGTACACATAAACACAAAATTTGACGGGTGCAAAAGTATGGGCACCTCAACAGAAAAGTGACATTAATATTTAGTAGATCCTCCCTTTGCAAAAATAACAGCCTCTAGTCGCTTTCTGTAGCTTCTAATGAGTTCCTGGATCCTGGATGAAGGTATTTTTGACCATTCTTCTTTGCAAAACAATTCCAGTTCAGTTAAGTTTGATGGTCGCCGAGCATGGACAGCCTGCTTCAAATCATCCTGCAGATGTTCAATGATATTCAGGTCTGGGGATTGGGATGGCCATTCCAGAACATTGTAATTGTTCCTCTGCATGAATGCCTAACTAGATTTGGAGCGGTGTTTTGGATCATTGTCTTCCTGAAATATACATCCCCGGCGTAGCTTCAACTTCGTAACTGATTCTTGAACATTAGTCTCAAGAATCTGTTGATATTGAATGGAATCCAGGCGACCCTCAACTTTAACAAGATTCCCAGTACCGGCATTGGCCACACAGCCCCAAAGCATGATGGAACCTCCACCAAAATTCACAGTGGGTACCAAGTGTTTTTCTTGGAACGCTGTGTTTTTTAGCCGCCATGCATAACGCCTTTTTTTTTTTTATGACCAAACAACTCAATCTTTGTTTCATCAGTCGACAGGACCTTATTCCAAAATGAAGCTGGCTTGTCCAAATGTGCGTTTGCAGACCTCACGCGACTCTATTTATGGCGTACTTGCAGAAAAGGCTTCCGTCACATCACTCTCCCATACAGCTTCTCCTTGTGCAAAGTGCGCTGAATTGTTGAACGATGCACAGTGACACCATCTGCAGCAAGATGATGCTGCAGGTCTTTGAAGGTGGTCTGTGGGTTGTCCTTGACAGTTCTCACCATTCTTCTTTTCTGTCTCTCTGATATTTTTCTTGGCCTACCACTTCTGGGTTTAACATGAACTGTCCCAGTGGTCTTCCATTTCCTTACTATGTTCCTCACAGTGGAAACTGACAGTTTAAATCTCTGAGATAACTTTTTGTATCCTTCCCCTAAACAACTATGTTGAACAATATTTGTTTTCAGATCATTTGAGAGTTGTTTTGATGTGCCCATGATGCCACTCTTCATAGGAGATCCAGATTGGAGAACAACTTGCAATCGGCCACCTTAAATACCTTTTCTCATGATCGGATACACCTGGCTATGAAGTTCAAAGCTTAATGAGGTTTCCAAACCAATTTTGTGTTTCAGTAAGTCAGTGAAAAGTGGTTAGGAGTATTCAATTAAATAATAAGGGTACCCAAATTTTTGCACCTGTCAAATTTTGTGTTTATGTGTACTGCACATTTTCTTTTGGTCCAATAAACCTCATTTCAATACTGACATGTCACTGTGTACATCAGTTATTAGATATATCAAACTGAGATTGCTGTTGCAAACACCCAAATATTTAGAAACAAAAATAATTAAGATTAATAGGGGTGCCCAAACTTTTTCATATGACTGTAGCTGATGGGCGCAGTGGAGTCAAATTACATTTCAATGATATTGGGCTCTGTAGAGGTGAACATAGGTCATACATATCCAGTTTGGCATCAATCAGATGATCCGTGTGTGATTTAGAGACAATCGTGTGAATATGGCAAGGGACTGCAATTTGCCATTTGGCCACGCCCATACATTTCAGCCAGCAGCCAGCATTGACAGAGTTCATCATCATCAGTCAGTTTGCACAGGATTAAATCCATTTAAATAATAGAGTACAAGTAAGACATACAGCAGAAAAAACTGCCGGAAATGGGCAGGACTAAGGTGATGTCATCAATTGAACATGACAGTGTGATCAGGACTGGCTTGTAGAGAGACATAGGAAGTCTGATGCAGCTGTGACCTTGCATGTGGAAGTTACTGAACCTTGAGGGGATGTTATAGAGAATTTTTTTATTTGTATGCCAGGAGGCCTGCTTGTGCCCCTCAGCAATAATTTATGTAGAAGATACAATAGTTTCGTATTTCATGGTGAGTAGGCGAACTTTGACTCCAGGCAACCCCCGTTCAGTTTGCACAAAAATACAAAACTTTTATAACTTTGATAACTGATAAATCCCTAGAAGGAGTTTGATCAAATGCGAAGGCTGTAAATGGCAAAAATGGGGTCAAAATCGGAACTACAACCCAAAATGGTCAACTTCCTGTTTGACTTGCACTATGACATTAATTGTATTTTCTGAGTGTCTTGGGGAGCTCCACAAGTGTACCAAATGCCATGTCTCTATGATGAAGAAAGGTCGTAGCAGTAAATTTCACGCAGGCTTGATGTGTGAAATTTTTGGAATCTTCCTTTAGCAGTTGAGAAAATCACCAAGTTTGGTGAGTTTTTGAATATAATAACAAAAATCCCCCTCTTTCAGGGGCAGAATAATAATAAAAAACAGTATGAAAACAAAAGCCCTTTGCATCGCTGTTGCTGCTCTGGACCGACATAAGTGAGGACTTACCTAAAGGGAGAGTCTAGAACAGGTGTGTCAAACTCATTTTCGTTTTGGGCCAAATCAAGATCATGAAGGCTCTTAAAGGGCCGGTTGTGCCAGAATGTGTTGATAAAACCTGTTCACAAACTGTTAATATGTCAATGAATTTTTAAAATTACATAATATTATTGAAGATCTTTTCAGACCCTTCAGGAACTAACAATAAATGTGACTGTTTATTTACTGGCTGTATAAATCATGGACTATAATCCTACATCGACTAAATTCTCAAGAAACTGGAGGGATTGATTGATATACATTGGCAGTAAACAGATAAAAACTGCATTGATATGATTGATAATATAATATTTAATCACACTTAGTGTTTAATCTAGTCTGTGGAGGGCCACATAAAAAGCTACGGCGGGCCGGATTTGGCCCCCGGGCCTTGAGTTTGACACATGTGGTCTAGAACATCACTGAATGCATTTGGATCATGTGTTCCCCAAGACAAAAAATGCGAAAACAATGTCTTACAGAATTTTACTATTGATTTTGTCACTAAATTTGGTGACATCAACTAACTCACTTAGCTGGCTGTGACAGGTTAAAACATTTCTTTTGCCTATATCCCCAGAATACATGATCAGAATTAAGTGAAATTACTGAATATTCTATCAAACATAATATCTACTGATACTGATCTACTTTATTGCAATATATATAATTCATTCAGCGTTAGGTGTCACATGCAGTTGATGTGTTTAATTTTTTAGGAACTTTCTTACCCCTAATAAAATTTTCTCTAAATCAAACATGGTTTTGTGGTAATTGGTTTTTAAAAGTTTGCGTGTGTGCGGGATCTCAGTGGCTTGATCTTTTGTTTTTGAAAGACAGAAAACAGTTGTTTTCAGTTTTATGACTGAACTTTTTTTGTAAAAATTTCTGCAGGAGTCAGGCATGTCCCTATGGGTGGCTGAACTGCTGATGCCTCTGGGTCATATGCCAGTCTTGGCTACTGTCACAGTTGCCTGCATCATTGTAACCACGCTGACAGAGGTGGCCAGCAATGCTGCGACCATCACCATCTTCCTCCCCATTCTTTCTCCTCTGGTAGTCCATCTTGTTATGTGTTGTACATGCAGTTCATGGACTGATCCACCTTACACAGACTTAATTACAAAGATTAAGTCTGTGTAATGTTATAAAGTATCAGTCAGATAAAAATCAACTTTTATTCTCATTAAAAGTTATTTTCATTGAAGAGATTAGCAAATTACTGATTCAGCAAAAATATTTGTTTTAAAATCCAGTATATTTGTTTTTGTGGTCTGTACCTATCAATTTAAACTTTAGTTTCTAATTTTTATTTTTCTTTCTTTCCCTTCACTGTGTAGTCAAGACATACATTTATCAACAAGAACAAAAGTGATACTAGTATATAAGCACACACAATCAAAACTTGTGTGGAAACTCATTTCACATTTATATTGAGATGTTACAGTTTAATTTAAGAATCCAGACTGTTTGATAATTAATACAGACAAGATATACCATGCAGTTGTCAAGTATCCTGTTTTTGTGATTGGTCTTGTTTCAGGCAGAGGCCATCCACGTTAACCCATTATATGTCCTCATCCCTACCACATTGTGCACATCATTTTCCTTTCTGCTGCCAGTGTCCAATCCACCCAATGCTGTTGTATTTGCCTATGGTCACATCACTATCATGGACATGGTGAGTCCTGAAGCATAAAAAGAGGCTCTAAAATATTTGAACCATACACACAATGAGCGTTTAAAATCTTTTGATTTGAAGACATGAGATGACATGAATCTCTTGCCTGTTTCTTTTACAGGTGAAGGCAGGTCTTGGTGTCAATGTGATTGGACTTCTAGCAGTCCTGTTGGCAGTGGCAACATGGGGAGTTCCACTCTTCTCTCTTGACTCATACCCTGACTGGGCACCAGTTCTTCCAGGCTTTAACTCCACAATACCTTAATAGGAGGTTCACCACAGTTTTTTGTGCAAGTTGAGCTGTTCCACACAAACAGAAAGGAAGCTTTTCATGAAAAAATGTTTCCTCAGTTTGTGAATATGTTCTCATTTCCTTTGTGATGAGCTGAACTTTTGCCACTAAAAAGCAACTAAAGTAAAATTGTAATAAGGTACTTGTTTTTTAAATTTAATTTTATTTGCATTTAAGTGCAATTTCTCTTTACATAGATAACTTCGGTATCACTATCTTTTCTTTTGAACAAATTAGTAATTATCTCCTGCACTTTTAGTAGATTTTGATATTGCTTGATTCACTGTTCTGAGTTTTTTTTTTTCCAGTTTTTATTCTGAAGTCTAAATTGATAAGGTGTTTATTGTTTGTCCTGTTCTTATGTCTGTGGACCACTTGTGTAAAATGTCGTCCATAAATCAAACACACCAATCTGATCAGCAAGAGGAAGACGCCTCTATTATGTGCCATCATTTAATACAAGTGAAATCTCTGGTGAAGTTAATAAGCAGCTGTTTTTGCGGTGAAACAAAAATAGACTATTCCCTTTGTATTTTAATTGGGACATTTTCTATTAAGCCGACAGACGTTAAAGTGGAGAATAGCTTGAAGGCTGCTGATGAAAGCTACAACCTCTGGGAGGGGGGAGGAGAGAGAAAGGATAAAGCTCTGCACACAGCAGGCCTTGTAAAGCGCTTAGCTTTACAAGACCTTTAGAAAATAAGCCAACTAAACTGAACAACATTAACAATAATTATAACAGTCAACAGAATATTCATACCACTGGAAGCAGAGGATGGCTGTGTAGTCTGAATTCTATCACCCAGAAACAATCCGGAATAAGAAAAATATATATTTATAAACAGATTAAGTAGTGTTACAAATTTTCTATTGCTAACAGATCTATTCTGACTCAAAGTGCAGCCATTCTGAATGAGACTTTATTGTAGCAGTTCTCCTACTTCTGCATACAGCACAAAATCTTTTACTGGTGCACAGTACCATATCGTGCCGGCTTAGTTTCATCCCTGGTGTGGAACTGCCACCAGCAGTTGTTCTACAAACTTGGAAGGTGTTGGTCTTGAGCGTTCCTCCTTTTGGAATCCAGAGTAGAATTATAAAACCATAAAAAGTAGTCTTTCTGGTAAAGCTGGAACAAAAGAAACCTCCATCACAGGTTTCTTTTGTGAAACCTGTGATGGTTTCACAAAACCATCACAGGTTTTGATGGTTTTGTGAACTAACTATCAAAACCTGAAAAGTGAAATGTTCACTTTTCACATCCTGAAAAGTGAACATTTCAGGATGTTCACTTTAACATCCTGAAATGTTAAAGTGAACAAAACTACTTTTGCAATCATATGTTAAAAAATGGGTTCTGGTTAAATAAAGTAAGCAGTATATTTTAGTCTTTTTTCACAGATACAAAATTTAATTTTAAAATTATTTTTTGTTAATGTTTTTTAAAAGTCCAAGTATAATTTAGAGACTAAAAAAATTTAATGTTCACATAGGGACTGAAGGATGTTGCAGAAAGAGCAGCTTCCCTGCAGGTTGTCACATAATTCCTTTATGCATATACAATTAGTTGCAAGCCATTCAAGATTATGAATGTGCTTCTTTGGTATCTTACAAGCTGGTTGCAGTTACACACATGTAAATGTTCTAAGTTTGAAAAATATTGGCTACCATTTTAAAGATGAGGAGGATCAGCCTTCCATCAGGTTTTGGGTTAGGGATTCTGAAGATAGAACATCTCTGTCACCTTCGGATGTCCTTCCTCTCATTGAGGACAAGGAGTGTCCTTCCTGTCATTGAGGAAGGACAGGAATCTGGTCATTGAGTCTGGAGATCCAGATTCACTCAGTTCTCCTCAGCTGTGAGCCAGGTGGGATAGTGTTGGAGAACAAAAACACTAACAAAAACACATCTATTCACAATGAATAAAATGTTTAAAAAAGTGACTGCATTTCTGATTCAAAATGTTTTATCTACATTAGGTGAAATGGGTGTTTCCCGTTTCACCCACATATTCAGTTTGGTAGGTTTTGCATCTAAGTACAGGTTTTGAGTTTGGGCTGTTCAAATGGATCAATTTTGTAAACTGTGTTAAATTTGTTTTTAATCCAAGATAGTTTTTTTTTTTTTTAAGTCTCCTTGACCTTTTAACCTGGGTACTTTTAAATAGTCTTTTAGGTTTTTATTCCTTCTGTAGAATGCAATGATTCCTTAATTTGGTAGCAGTGAGGTCTCTGATTGGAACTTGATGTTGTAAATGAGCTGGTCGACAGAGGATGAAAATGTTGTGATAAGAGGGTGAATAGGAGAGCTCTCTGGTTGTCTGCACTCAAGGAAAGAAGTTCTGCATCTCCTCAGGAAAGTCCTGGAGTTTGCCCTCAGAAGAAAGGTCCTTGAAGAGGACTCCCTAAAATCTGCTGAGTAAAATGCAGTGGAATCTGAGTAATTGTGATTTAATTAGGCCTGCGTAGGTGTGTTTGGGTGATTGGTTTTATAGAGGAGAGCATGCATCAGTGGGCTCAAAATAAGCTTTAATGTCTAGTTTATGTGTGGTCTTTATTTTTGTATGTGGTGGTTTCTAAAAAGTCTACAGCTTTAACGCTGTAGACTTTTTCCTGGCTTTAATAGCCAGGAATAGCCAATTCCTGGCTATTAAAGCCAGGAATTGGCTATAAAAGTCACTTTTTAAACTGAGATTCTGTCTTTTTACTTTTTAAACTCATTTTGGAATGAACTCAGCTCAGCTTTAAAATGTCATCTCAGTGCTTCTGTTTTATCTGAATGCTGCTCTGAAGGGACTTGAATTTGGTTTCAGAAGTCTGATATTTTAACCATGTTTTATTTTGTTTTATTTGTCTTCAAATAAAACAAAATTAAAACAGATTTAACAGAAATCATAGCTCAGCTTCTAATTTCATCTTTGAGTATTAAAGATGAAAATATGTGTATTAACAATGTTCTGAACATCAGAAATGGACTTTAGGTGAACCCGGAATGCTTTGCATGATGGGGCTTCTTATTTCAGCTTCAAGTTCAACTGTTTTTGCTGAGACCCCTAACAGCATGCTGTTGTCATCAAAATCAGCTCCTTTGTCAAACCAGATGGCTTAGAATACATTTAGAAACGTAGAAAATCAGCACCATGAGTTGTTGAACTCAGGCTAGGTGCCTGCTGCTAGCTTCAACACAGAAACCATCCCTGCTGGCTGCTTTGGGTAAGTCACCTCACTTTATTAATGAAATAATATTTTATCACAACATGAGCTATCCCATCCTTCCAAACAGACTCAGAACCTGGTATGGATGGTGGCTCATAGGATCCTCCTGGTCACAGCCATTATGCACTCCCGCTGCATGTCACCGACAGTCATCTGCCCCCGACCCGGATGTGGCGTGCCAGAGTTGGTGAGGCACCTGCTGTGGGAGTGCAGCACTGCTGTGGAACTATTGACAAAGGCCGACTCCTTGCAATTCCCATATTTGCCAGCAAGGGAGGTCCTCAAGTCGCAGTTAGTGCTTTATGTGGTGAGCCACCGGAAAATCGCCAAAAAGGACTTTGCGGAGATGTGGCTCACCCTAGCACCATCAAAGACAGAAACTTGCTGGTAAGCAGGCGCAGGCAGATGCCCCCCGTGGCTGTGATCCGGATGGCGGCAGCAAGAAGCAAAACGTCAAGAGCTGCAGGTGGGGCGCCAAGGACACAGCCACAAAGAAGAATCGCCTGCGCCTCCATGCACGAAGGAGCTGGCGCTCCAATATTCAGAGGTCCCAGCAGCGGCTGCCTGGCCCTCAGGGTGAGGCAGGCGGGAAGGAGCATCAGGGTGGGGATCCCCTCTGAGCACCAACTCTGTTTTGAAGAACAGGGCAGCGCCAAACTTTGTAGGGAGTCACTCCGGTCCTGCTCAACTTTTAACATAAAGAGACCTTGTTATTTTTCTATATCCTTGTTCTTTTCTTCTTGTAGTTTTATGTAATTGATGAATTGTATTTATTAAAAGAAAAGAAAAAAAAATTCCCTCTTGGGGCATGCTGTGGTGCCACATGGGGGTAGCACACCCCATGTTTGGAGGCCTCAGTCCTCAATGCAGACGTCGCGGGTTTGACTCCTGGTCCCGGCGACCTTTGCCACATGTCTTCTCACCCCGCCCTCTCATCGTCCTCTTTCCTGTCTGCCTACTGTTAAAAATCTGGTTGTGTGTGTTGTTTTTTTCTCCGGCAAACTTAGCGTTAATTATACTTACTTTTTCTATCTAATCATGAGAAATCATAGTCAGAGAGAGAGATGAGACAGGAAGAGCAGGTTTCCTGGAAAAAGAGGAAGTAAGTTTCCAGCCTGCAGAAGTATAAAGATTATTCCTTGAAAGTTTTAAAGGATGAAATCTAAACATTTTGAGTAATTAGATAAGATTTAAAGTAAAGTACGTATATTCATATTCATAATACTTAGATTTACACTTACACTTGTGGGAAAACTTACAAGTAAAACAAGTAACTGTAACTTTGGTATCAAATAATTACAATAATAGATTATTCTTGGTTTCTTTTCAGAACATCTGTAATAACTCACATTATGATTATAATAAGAGTAATAAGTTATGGTTACCACAAAATTTTAAATGAATGCTAAATCAAAGAAACTAAAAGGGTTATGAATGTGATTTTGACATTGAACTTGAACTGGTGTAAAACGTTTAACTAGTAGGTGAAAGGTTTGGGGTAAAATGGGAACTAATGGCAGAGCAGAGAATACCAATGCCTTATTTGGAGATAGATGGTTGAACAACTTAAACGTTTCAAGGAAAAGCCAAGGAAGAATTGTTGAGCAATCCTGAGACATTAGTACAGAAATCAGAATAAAATGTCTCTAAGATAGAGATGTACATGGATCATCTGTCCAAGCAGTCAGCCAATGAAACAGGCACAGCAACAGTGTTAGCCAATGCAAATGCACCAAAAGGGTGGATAAACCCTATAAAAGGTGAGAGCAAAAGAGGAATCTTTGGTTGGATCCTCCAGGCAGCTTTGAGCCAAGACCGAGATGGACAAAGAACTCTGCAGCTGAAGAAGAGCCGGAGCCACAGAGCTGAAGAGTGACCTGCGCATGGGGACCAATCCGTCAGCCCCGCAACATGTGGCTTCAAATCGCACTTCTCTCATCAGCTGGGTTCAGACCCCAAAGACAAAGATGAAGTCCAAGGAAAAGATGAAGACCAAGGAAAAGATGAAGACCAAGGCAAAGATAAAGACCCAAGTCCTGTGTGACCTCACCATCAATGCAGAGATGACAGCTCATCAGACCAACAGACATCCCTGCCTTCATCAATCATCAATCAATCATCAATCAATCAATCCTTCTTCATTATCAATCCAGTTCTGTGGTTCGAAACACCATACTTTGTTCGTCTCTCTCAAAGGTTCCCTTTTTAGTTCTTAGTATCAGCATTAGGGAAAGATAGGCTAGATGATTGATTTTACTTATTTGGTTATATCTGCTACTGAATTAAGCTGCACTGACCCTTGCAAAATTGCTTTACTAATAAAATATTTAGCATAAAGAAAATCTAAAAGATGTTGTGGACATTCAATTAATGAGTCACCTCAAAGTTCTTTCATGGTAGTAAAATAGCTAGGATGTTTGATTCTGAGGAAGAAAAAGTAGGTAATGTTTTATAGGTTGCTTTAGCCCAAATTTAAAACAACATCCTTGGGACTCGCCCGAGTCACTAAAACCAAACTGGTTCAGTAACAAATGCAAGTTGTAATAAAGAGAAGAAGCGACCGTTAACAGATGTGCTCAGTGAAACTAGTTGGCTGCAGGCTGCTCAGTCTGGCTAATTCACAGGGGGAAGAAGGGTGGGACATCTGGATGTAGGCCGTCAGTAACCAGGTGAATCCTTTCTCGATGTCATCTTAAACAGAGTTTACTTCAGTTCTGAATAGGGTAAATCCCAGCAGATTTAGGAAACTCAATTCACCCATTAGACGGTGTGCTGGTAGCACATCTCCCCTCTCAGAAGAGGAAGTAGTGACTGAGAGAGTAGAGAGTGAAGGAGAGTGGGGGTGAGCTTATATAATTTAAATACCTTCTAATAGAAATAACATAGCAATGCTTATGTATATGTAACCCATGTTATTTTAGCGAATATGAGTTATAGCCTGGGCTGCACAGTGGGTAGCGCTGTTGCCTTGCAGCAAGAAAGTCCTGGGTTCGATTCCCGGCCCGGGGTCTTTCTGCACAGAGTTTGCATGTTCTCCCTGTGCATGCGTGGGTTCTCTCCGGGTACTCCGGCTTCCTCCCCTATGACTGTCAGGTTGATTGGGCTTTCCAGATTCTCCTTAGGTGTGAGTGTGAGTGTGTGTGTGTGTGTATGTGTGTGTGTGTGTGTGTGTGTGTGTGTGTGTGTGTGTGTGTGTGTATGGTTGTTTGTCCTGTTTGTCTTTGTGTTGCCCTGCGACAGACTGGCGACCTGTCCAGGGTGTCCCCCGCCTCTCGCCCGGATCGCAGCTGAAGATAGGCACCAGCACCTCCCGACCCCGTTAGGGAGAAAGGTGACCGGAAAATGGATGGATGGATGGAGTTATAGCCTGTAATACACCATATTGCCGATAGGTGGCAGTAAATGGCTTCAAAGTAGTCTAAAGCTAGAGTGATATGCTACAAACTTTGAGCTAGAATAACCAGGAGAAGGAGTGAAGAAATAAAACGTTTGGTCACTTTATCGATAAAAATCAGTTTCTTTTTCAATGATTTTCAAGAATTACTTTTCATCTATGTTAATTTTTGATTCCTATGTATCGGGATCCGGGAGAAGTTCTTTTCTGAGATTTGATTTCTTTCTTTTTCTTGCTGCGAATCTCTGGTTGTTGTTTTTTCTTTTTTGTTGCGAGACAATGCATGAAGAACGCCGAGACAGGATCCACAAGAGCGGATTCACATTGTGTCCACTAGGATGCTGAGGAAGATTCTTCTTCTGTTCCACTAGATCGGTGGGATTGTACATATTCACACTACCCTGGTAGCTACAGGATAACATTCAGATCTGAAAACTGAAGCTAAAACAAATCAAAGGAAAAGAAACTCTTGAACTGGACTGACTTGACTTAGGACTACTGAAAGAAAACATTGACTATTTTGTTCTGTTCGTGTTATTGTCCAAAAGTGTAATAAATATGTTTGTTCAGCCCATTGTTTTGCTTGCTCTTCCTGAGATAAACCTGGTTCTGATAAGCTAATTGATTATCAAGATTTCACTGATTTCTTCGTTGTAGGTGACTTACTAGGTAGTAGACCCTACATTTATTTTTTTAAAGAGAGCAGTTTTGTTGTAAGGGGGGGTTTAAATGCACTTTACTATTTTCTTTGTGTTTATATACATTTTTAAATAGAATTTGTTATTTAATTTATTTTTTCTTTTTTATCACGTATATACTTCAAATATTATGTTTTTAGAACATGCCTTTATAGCTTTTGTTGTCCCTGGTTAGAAAAGAGTGGGTTTTGGATGAAAGTTTATAAATTGTATTTTTTTATATATTTTTTTTTTTAAAAATAACAACAATATTTGTGTTTTAATGTACTTTATTGTTTATTTTTGGTCATACATAAAATTTGAGCTTTTTTTTTAAAAATATTTAATTCAAAACCATTTTTTATGTCCTTAACAATAATACCATTTTAAATGGTAAATGCAGTGATAAAGCTTTTTTTTAATTATTATTTTAGATAAATGTGAAAATTAAGATAGTGTTTAACTCTACAAAGAAATGAAAATGTATGTTTTAAGTATATATTTGTACTTTTTTAATAGAAAGCATGGGACATACAAGAGGATTTAACATGGAGACATCCAGGAGAATTTAGAATGGGACTTATGGGGGGATTTAACAGGGAGACATCCAGGAGAACTTAACACATGTCCCATATTAAGTTCTCCTGGATGTCCCCATGTTAAATCATCCCATATGTCCCGTATTAAGTTACATCCTGCCATGTTTCCATATGGGAGGATTTAAAATGGGGACATCCTGGAGAACTTAATCCACCCATAGTCCCATGTTAAATCCACCCACTTTTCCCATATTAAGTTCTCCTTGATGATTATAAATCTTAAAGTTTAATGTATTGCAACGAAATGTAGTTTGCATCTATCCAGAAGTGCTATACATGATATAAATATTTATAAACAGGTGTATGAAGATATAAACAGAGAATAATATAGATGTGCTATAAATAAAATGTTTTGTACAAATATAAATGTAAATGAGAGCTATGTACATATTATACAAATTACACAGAATATACAGGAATATGAAGAATGGATTGTATATATATTAGTTGTACTTTACAGCAGTATTATGTTGTTTCAAAGATTATAAATACTCCCAAATGCCCCATGTTAAATCCTCATATGTCCTATGTTAAATCCTCCCATATGTCCCATATTACATCCTCCCATATAGGCTACAACACAGAATAGTCTGACACATTATGTTGTCAGGCTTAATGTTTATATTGTAATTATTAATATATTTTCGCCTGAACACAGCGGCGGTTGATCAACTGATTTAAACACCTGCTCTACAGATGACTTGGTGTGTGAGTTGTCCTCTTTTTGTGCTAACGGAACCAAAATACATTGAACTGCGCAGCACATGCTAAGGTGATTAAAGTCAATACCAGGCTAACATAACTGACTATTCACTTTTCAACATTTTCTCTAAATTAAAACTTTTTCCTCATCTGTTAAATGTGAAACTTTTTAAACTTATTATCTGGCTATCACAGAGTTGAATTATCTGCTAAATATTGCATCCTTTTTTCAGATTTTTTGCGTGATTGTAGTATTTTCCTGACCATCGATATTCCTGACTCAGTGGAAAGTAATGGGGCGTGTGTGGCGCACGATAATATCCAGTCCAGTACTATTCATCTATCCATATATATAAATGTTGCCTCGCGCTCTGTCCTTCTCTTGCACATGTTTCAGGTTACATTTTTGTTGCATTCAATGTTGTCGGAAAAAATGCGCTTACTGTCCGATTTGCCATAACTATTTTTTGAAATCATGTCGAAAGCTGGGGAGGCAACAGGGTGACAAAGCCATACCACTCCAGTAGATTCGCCCCTGGACTCAAGTCTCTTCTGCACCTTCTCCCTCTGCACGTACCTGCCTGTGAGGTTATTTTAGCCAGATAAACATTCCATCTCCCACCACCTGCGCTGTTCATAAAGTCAGGTCGGTGCTTTGGATAGTTTATCTTTGGCTAAATGTGTATTGTATAGCTTATTTTCGTTTGAGTTTATATTTATAGTTTCAAATCTTCTGTCTTAGGGTCGTGGTTTATGGTTCCATTTTTGTGGTTGTTTGGTTTCCTTGTGCGCATGCGCGTCGGAAGAATTTCCTGTCTGTTCGAAACCAGGGGAGGGAAAGCAGTTATTTCCTGTAACTGTAAGTTGTCTTTTTCTTATTGTCGTTGTTGTTTCCAGGGTTTTTATGGAAACATAAAGTTTACATGGAAACATATTCTGAATGGTTTAATGCTGGACAAGCTTACGCATTCGTCAACGAACGTGTGTGAGTCCAAACTGTTTAAAAATTATGTTTTGCTTTGCAAGAGTTACCGATAAGCCAGCATTGGATAATAAGTGCTACTTCATTTATTTGTTAATTTTGACAAACTATTCTTGCTTTCAACCTACATTAAAAGTCGAACTAGATTTCTTTTCTGATTCAAAATGCGGCTTTAATGGGGATTGGTTGGGTCTTTTTGGTCTCGGTTTTCACTGGAAGCTGGGATTTCACTGCCACAATATGAGGCATATTACATTGAAACGTGTTTCAATCTGTTTGTGATTATTTACCAAATTTCTGTGCATAAACAAGGCACTAAACACGAGAAAACGTCGTGCTTATTGTTAGAGAACATTATGAACCAGCAGCAATGCGGTGGAAAAGCTCTGGAGAAAAAAAGATTTACAGCAGAACATCTTACCGCAGTGAAGCTTTTTTTTTAACTTTATTTAAACAAAGTAATCACAAACAAGTAAGGTGATTACAACAGTGCAACTCTGTAGAGGGCATAGTAAAGGCAGATTACAAAATGGAAATACAAAGTAACATTGATAAGGGGAAATATATATATATATATATATATATATATATATATATATATATATATATATATATATATATATATTTAGTTGTTTAATTATATATAATTAAACATTATATATTATATATTAAACAATTATATATAATTAAACAACTAAAATAGCAACAATGGGATTAATATGTTAGGATTGATGTACAGTACAACGGTGGGCAATTCCATTAATATTTCAGTTAGGTATTCATGTGATTCAATATGTTTTAGAGATTTCAAGTATAATTGGAATTCAGATAAAAAAAAAAAATGTGAAAAACCAGGGATGATCTCAGCACTCTTTGTTTATGAATAAAGAATTTTTCCAAACAAAATATTACGGTAAGTTACAACAGAGTTCTATAGTTTTGTTTTTTAATAATGCTCTAAAAGTTAACATACCTCTAGAAATAGATTCAGGAAGTGCAATTTTTGAGTTGATCCACCTTTCTAAGCAATTCCAAAATGTTTTGGTTTGGTTGCATTCATAGAAAACATGGTCTATCATTTCTACATCACTTTGACAGAATGAGCATTTATTGTCATCAATATTAAAGCAATTTCTTAGTAGTTCTTTTGAGGGGTAAATTGCATTTAAAATTTTAAAACGTGTTTCCTTAGCTTTTGCTTTTAGCGTTGTCTTAACGCTTTATTTAATTTTCAATTGATTTTATTTTCTAAAAAAAAATCAATTGAAAATTATGGTCAAAAATTGATTTTTTTTCTAAAAAAAATCAATTGAAAGGTTAATTTAAATTGATTGAAATTAAAATCAATCAAAGTTTAGAAACTGTCTAAACTGTTGTTTAGACAGTTTTTATTGAATTGGTTATTGAATTTTTGGTCAGTGAATGATATTCCATTAATAGATAAATTGGGTAATTGTGGGGTCATCGGATGATACGTTATATTTTTAATTTGATTAATAAATTATTTTGGTAAGGCATTATATAATCTTGTAAATTCAGCTTTTGGGGGAAAGAATTGATATTTTGCACATAATTGTTCATAGTTTCAAATGTACCAATTGGCTTCCATTAAGTGTATAGACCAAATATTCTTCTCCATCATATTCTTCGTAAAATCAGGATTTATTGCGATGTAATATGAATCTGTTATTCCATATGATAGAGGAGCATAGAAAAGCATTTTCCAGTATAGTAATACTTGTTTATGGAACTCTGATAGTTTAATAGGCAATTTATTTATATTGAAATCACCTAGAAGTACAAGTTTTAGACCACCTATTTTGTTAAATGCATAATTAGTGACACAATACCAAAATAACTGAGAATGTTTAATCCAGGATTTCAACCAGTTAATTTTAAGAGTTCGGTTAAGACATTCAAAGTCAATTACTTTCAGACCGCTATTTTTGATTTCTTTGACCATATGACTTTTCCTTAGGTAGTGTGGCCTGTTTCTCCAAATAAAATTCATGTTCATTTGGTTAATAGTTTTAGTTAAACTATTTGGGACAGCAGAGCTACAGGTTGAATATATTCATCTTGACAAAACTTTCCATTTTTGATAAATAAATCCATCCTAAAATAGAAAGGTCTCGTTGGAGCCATGAGTTAAGTTTGGATTTACATTCTTTAATCTTATTTTCAATAGTTGAAGTTGATTCTTGGTTTTTGGTTATAACATTTCCTAACATTTCAGATTTAATTGGAATGCTAGATATTTCTTTTAGGGGAGTGTCATGAATGACAAGCTCACATTTTTTAAAATTTAGTGTTAGTCCTGAAGCCTCTGAAAAAAGTTTAATTTTATCAATTACAGTTGGAAATTGCTTGTGATTTTTTTTAAGAAAACTGGTATCATCTGCTAATTGGCTAATAATTAATTCTGTACCTAAAATATCTAATTTGTCAATGTCTGCACAGTTTTTAAGATAGATTGCTAACATTTCTGCAACTAAATTTAAGAGATATGGTGAAATGGGACATCCTTTAGGAATTCCAACATTAATGTTAAATCTAGCTCTGCTGCCCTGAGGTAGAAACTGTTAATGTTTTGATATAAACCTCTAATTAAATTAATAAAATTTGCTCCAAAGCCTAAATGTTTTGGACCGAGGAAGGAGCGAGATGGTCCTTCCTTGGTCCATCTCGTTCTTGATCTAATAAGAATTGGGGTTAATAAAAGGCAAGGAAAAGAATAAAGCAATCATCTATGATCATGTCCCTATATTCAATCAGGTCATTCACCAGTCTAATATTGTTGTGGATTGACCTTTCTTTTAAGAAGCCAGATTGTGATTCTGGAATAATGTTTGAGATTCCTGTTTGGAGACGCATGGTAAATATGTATGTTAGTAATTTATAATCTGAATTTCTGAGTGTAATAGGTCTTCTATTCTCAATAAATCTAGGGCCCTTGACTGGTTTGGGGATACATATAATAATTCCTTGATTCATTGTAGTAGGTATAATATGATTCTTAAAAATTTCTGTAAAAATGTGATGCAGTAATATTTTTATGTCTTCCCAAAGTGTCTATAAAAGTTTCCAGTCAGTTCATCTGGACCCGGTGCTTTGTTTAATGATAAGCGATTAACTGCCTTATCAAGTTCTTCTATTGCAATATTGTTGTCACAAATTTTTTGTAATCCTCTATTTTAGAAATAAAATTTGTTTTAATGAGGTGCAAGATTTTTGTTCTGAGAATTTGGAGGTATATAAATTGCTATGGAATTTTAAAATCTCTGTTGATATAAATTTTTCATTGTTGGTTTCTACATTATTTATTATTAACGATTTGATAGAATTTTGTTGTAGATTTGTAATCTTTCCAGATTACAAAATCTTTCCAGATAATACAGATTACAAAAGTAGGCTGTGTTTTTTTTCTCCTTCCACGGTCCATCTCGCTCTTGATCTAAAAAAAGCCCCGTTAGCCCTTTGGATATACATTTAATCTAGTTTGGGTTGGAGAATTTGTATTTTTTGTTTGTTTATTGCAATATATATTTAGTTGTTGTACAAAATCTAGTTCTTTTTTTATTTATTTACTGAACGAGACAGAAAATTGTCTGATCTTGAAATCAAGAATTCCCATTTTTGAACAGGACTATTTATATCTTCTGAGTCTTTAATATTTTGGATTAATTCTTTAATCTTTTTGGCAGTAGGCGTCATTTTTAAGGAGACTGTAGTTAAATTTTCAATATTTTCTTGCGCCTGATTTCCAGTTTTGAGGTTTCATTTGTAAGGAAATGAAATGTATGTATGGACAGTCAACGGTGCAGCAGAGATATCTTGAGCTGATTTCATTGGTCAATAATTCATTTGTTACAAGCCAATAATCAAGTCTTCATTTGCTATTTGCTCCAATCCATAAAAATTTTATACAATTAAGATGACGCCACACATCAACTAGATTTTGTTCATTGCAGAAATTGTTAAATATGTTGTTTGGGTAACTTGAGTTATGTTTAGAAGGCCATTTATCATAAAATTCATCTTTAACAAGGTTGAGATCCCCACCGATTTCAACATTGTTGAGTAAAATTATTTTAGGCGATCTAAATTTAGGGTTATTTCTTCTAGTAATAATTTGATAAGGTTTAGATTATTATAACCATATATATTTCACAAACTACAGCCAGACAGGCGAATGAGGTGGATCTGATCATTTTCACGTCACTTCTGATCGATTTCTGGTAAAACAACTCGTTTAATGATGTCAAGGTTCTAACATTCAGTTTAATTGGCAGCTGTTGTTTAAACTATTGTAAAATAAATAAATAAACGAGGTCTTCTGACGCTGTTTTGTGTTAGTTTAAACGCCAAGAGAATCACTCTTTTTCCAACTTTTCTCAATTAAGCATGGCAGAAATAAAAGTCAGTCACCAAACAGTTTTCCAACACTGTTCGGTGTGTATGTAAACATTTTTGAGAATTTGGAAACAGTTGCTCTTTATTTCCCAAAGTTATGGAGGAAGGAGAGGAGAGAATTACGGTGGCCCTGAGGTGCAAAACACTACAACATTAAGGAAAACACTACAACATTAAGGAAAACACTACAACATTAACAAAAACACTACAACATTAACAAAAACACTACAACATTACGCTGCAAGGAAAACGGAAGAGGTATGTCCCAGTGGGAGACCTAAGAAGTCGCTGATTGGACGACAGGTCGTTTCACTTTTGAACCGGAAGTTATTCTGGCTTTAATTTGATCGTTAAAAACATGAATGTTCTCAGTGATCCAAACCATAGTACAGCTATTCGGGAATATTTTGAGTCAGGACAAGTGTAGAGGGGTGAAAAATAAGTTACCAGAAAATAAAGAGAATATGTAAGAAAATAGACACCCCAAACACAATTTTTTATTTTCTATCTTTTAATTTCTTGTTGTAACAAATTAAGTGTTGTTTCAGTTTGTCCACGCAATTCTCCACATGACCACTAGGGGCGCATTGGATTGGCTCACAAAAAAGAATTAATCTTCAGTTTGGATGTTAACGAGAACTCAACGTGTGTGTCTCATCTTTCCTCTGTCACAGCAACACACGTTGGAGGAAGATCCTTTATATTACATTACTCTGCCACCCAAGGTTGCAGGGTAACACATACATACGAGGTGATACTGGACATGCTCCAGATCAACCACGAAGTGTCGGTTAGCATGCGTTCACTAAAGACTCATTCCAGAATAACTTCCGGTTCAAAAGTGAAATGACCTGTTGTCCAATCAGTGACTTCTTAGGTCTCCCACTGGGACATACCTCTTCCGTTTTCCTTGCAGCTTAATGTTGTAGTGTTTTCCTTAATGTTGTAGTGTTTTTCTTAATGTTGTAGTGTTTTCCTTAATGTTGTAGTGTTTTCGTTAATGTTGTAGTGTTTTCGTTAATGTTGTAGTGTTTTCCTTAATGTTGTAGTGTTTTGCACCTCAGGGCCACCGTAGAGAATGGATAATTCAGCTGCCTGAAATAATCTGTTCCCCCTTCATAATATGGAAACAACTTTAACAAGTTTTTTTCTCTGTTTATTCTTCTCATCAGCAACAATAAATCATCTGATTTTGGTAGCATTTCCTCCTTGTTTGCCAGAGTTATGAGGGGGTAACCAAATATTTTAGCCTCCTGAAATAATCCATTCCCCCTCCATAAATGGAAACAAATTAATTTACCAACAAGTCTTTAACTGCGCTTATTCCTCTTATCATCAACAGCAAATCATGTCAGTTTGAAAACATTTGCTCTTTATTTGACAAAGTTATGAGGGGGAACCATATATTTTAGCCACCTGAAATGATTCGTGTTCCCTCCAAAACATGGGAACCAATTAATTGAAATCTCCCCCACCCCTTGATATTATGAGAGGAAAGAGGAGGGGCAATAATAGCAGAGGAAACTTGCTGTCATTGTACCTGGCACCGGATGTTTCAGGTACAGTAACACGAGCTGACTGCTCCAGATGCTTCGTTCCCAGTCTAAAGCATTGTCTCTCCAATGTTATGCAGTTGCGGTTTTACAATATAAAAACCTGCAGGATAAATACAGTTAGGGCCAGAAATATTTGGACAGTAACACAGTTTTCGTGAGTTGGGCTCTGCATGCCACCGCATTGGATTTGAAATGAAACCTCTACAACAGAATTCAAGTGCAGATTGTAACATTTAATTTAAAGGGTTGAACAAAAATATCTGATAGAAAATGTAGGAATTGTACTCATTTGTGTACAAACACTCCACATTTTAGGAGCTCAAAAGTAATTGGACATATAAACATAACCCAAACAAAAAAGTTTTTTCTCAATATTTTGTTGCGAATCCCTTGGAGGCAATCACTGCCTTAAGTCTGGAACCCATGGACATCACCAAACGCTGGGTTTCCTCCTTCTTAATGCTTTCCCAGGCCTTTACAGCCGCAGCCTTCAGGTCTTGCTTGTTAGTGGGTCTTTCCGTCTGAAGTCTGGATTTGAGCAAGTGAAATGCATGCTCAATTGGGTTAAGATCTGGTGATTGACTTGGCCATTGCAGAATATTCCACCTTTTTGCTCTCATGAACTCCTGGGTAGCTTTGGCTGTATGCTTGGGGTCATTGTCCATCTGTACTGTGAAGCGCCGTCCGATCAACTTTGCAGCATTTGGCTGAATCTGGGCTGACAGTATATCCCGGTACACTTCAGAATTCATCCGGCTACTCTTGTCTGCTGTTATGTCATCAATAAACACAAGTGACCCAGTGCCATTGAAAGCCATGCATGCCCATGCCATCACATCGCCTCCACCATGTTTTACAGAGGATGTGGTGTGCCTTGGATCATGTGCCGTTCCCTTTCTTCTCCAAACTTTTTTCTTCCCATCATTCTGGTACAGGTTGATCTTTGTCTCATCTGTCCATAGAATACTTTTCCAGAACTGGGCTGGCTTCTTGAAGTGTTTTTGGGCAAATTTAACTCTGGCCTGTCTATTTTTGGAATTGATTAATGGTTTGCATCTACATGTAAACCCTTTGTATTTGCTTTCATGGAGTCTTCTCTTTACTGTTGACTTGGAGACAGACACACCTACTTCCCTGAGAGTGTTCTGGACCTCAGTTGATGTTGTGAACGGGTTCTTCTTCACCAAAGAAACTATGCGGTGATCATCCACCACCGTTGTCTTCCGTGGACACCCAGGCCTTTTTCAGTTCCCAAGCTCACCAGTCAATTCCTTTTTTCTCAGAATGTACCCGACTGTTGATTTTGCTACTCCAAGCATGTCTGCTATCTCTCTGATGGATTTTTTCTTTTTTTTCAGCCTCAGGATGTTCTGCTTCACCTCAATTGAGAGCTCCTTTGACCGCATGTTGTCTGGTCACAGCAACAGCTTCCAAATGCAAAACCACACACCTGGAATCAACCCCAGACCTTTTAACTACTTACTTGATTACAGGTTAATGAGGGGAAGGCCTTTTGAGTTACTTGCAGCCTTTAGAGTCCATTGTCCAATTACTTTTGGTCCCTTGAAAAAGAGGAGGCTATGCATTACAGAGCTATGATTCCTAAACCCTTTCTCCGATTTGGATGTGGAAACTCAAATTGCAGCTGGGAGTGTGCACTTTCAGCCCATATTATATATAAATTGTATTTCTGAACATATTTTTGTCAACAGCTAAAATAACAAAACCCGTGTCACTGACCAAATATTTCTGGCCCTAACTGTATGCCCTGGTTTTCAACTTCTTTGGTCAATGTCAACGTCAATTTATTTTTGTAAAGCATTTTAAAAACAGATATTAACTGCACCAAAGTGCTGTACAGTTTTCATAAACCTATACATTATAAATAAAAACACAAAATAAAACAGGCAGGACAAATAAATTACAATGTTTGACCTTATGGAAATGCCATAGAATAAAAATTAGTTTTAAGGAGTGATTTGAAGTGTTCCTGTAGCTGAGTCTGCTCTTAGGACTGTTTAAAGGGACTGTTCAGGTTTATCACTGCTCTCAACCTGGAGTGTTGGTCAGAACACTATTTAGACCAGGGTTCAGTTCAGGACCAGATGTGGTGCAGCAGGTGGAAGAAGGAAGACATGAGGCAGGATCCCTGCCTCATGTCTGTGACTCAGGTCACAGATCTTAATCCAACAACAGTAATTGGCATCAAGGTGTATTTGGTGGATGTGGGTGAGAGCTTCAGGTAGGTGTGTAGGTGTGTGTGGTCTCCTACAATAAACAGAAATACAGAAAATAAGTTTCAGGTGTTCTATCATGACACATTACATCATGCTATTACACCTTAGATAAACTAAGAAGGAAATATATAAAGCCTAAACAAGCTTAACATCAGAATCACTATTCATAAATGAACTAATATCCACCCCGCTGAGCCTGTCAAGTTCATCGCACAGCGCTCTACAATACACACATATAGCCGCTAGCTCGCACTTAACGGTAAATAACGGTAAACGAATAAACTTCAAATCACTCATTTAGCTTCAGTAAACACTCAAATATAGCAACTTACTTGTCAATAACACACACTTATAAGGTAAACACACATATTCTGCCCCTCTCACGAATTAGCACAGTGACTTTTGCTACCCCACCTCCCCCTGTGATATCAGGAACGGTTTAGTTTTTTACGACGATGAGATGACCACATCGCCGCCCCAACTACGGTATGCCTTAAGTGGCCAAAGTAACGCTGAACAGAAATCACCTAATACGAACAGTAGAACTTAACAAACTTAGATTATTTAAGGGTCTTTTGAACAGTACCATACTATGAGCAGATCTAATATTGAAGAGTAAGTTGTTCCACACATTGAAAGCAGAGACAGCAAATAGCGGGTCTCCTCTGCTTTTCAGTCTGATTCTGGGAATATGTAAGAGTAGTTTATTATTTGACGGAAATATTCTAGAAGTGGAATGGTCGTGAAGAAGGTCTTGGAGATAAGCTGGGGCTATGGCATTTATAGCTTTAAAAACCAATAAGAGAATTTTAAGATCAATCCGTTCAGAAACAGGCAGCCAATGCAGAGAAGCCCATACTGGTGTTATCTGCTCTCGTTTCCGGGTTCAGGCTAAGAGAATAGCTATTGGATCATTGAAGCTATTCGATCAGTGAAGGCATTAATGGATTGGACAATGCCTATACAAGGCAAATGTCTCAAATATTGACCCAAAATATGGGATGGCTGATGTATCAGTTGACCTCTACTGATTTAGGTTTAATTTTATCGAAATTGTTTTACCTCAACAGAGCAGCTGTGCATGGCAAGTAAAAGAAGCCTCTTTTTGCCCTCCAGCAATGTGCGCATACATAAAATTTCTGGATATTAACAATAACGTTTAATGTGCCTACAATTCATTTAAGTTTATTTGGTAGGGACAGATACACATTGACATAGACAAACTGAACAAAACAGCAGTTCTATGTTTGCGTCATAGTGCAATAGCAACAGCTAATTCGCAGCACTTGTCCCTAGATAGGCTTTTAAAAAGTACCTTTAAAAATGGAGGTGATGATCATTTAAAATAGCACAATGTAATGTTGACAACTTCTACAAACAGTGAACATAAAACATTAAAAATGGATACAGTTCTGTTTTTGACATAGCCAGAGTTTTGTTTGCTTTTTGAAAGTACGAAAACTGGATAATGACTTTAAATCAACAAGAAGTGAATTCCAAACTGCAGATCCTCTCACTGACAGAGCACTTTGAGCAAAAGTGGTTCTTCAAAAGGGGACCTTATAATTTCCATCTGAAGCCACTCTAGTAGATCTTCTATTGCCCTGCAGTCTCTGTATACAGTCGCTTAATGATGTAGGTGCATATCCGTTTAAACACTTAAAAATGAATTTTAAACGATTATAATTTATAAAATTAGGAAAGTCTAAAATTGGCCAAAATGTGACAATGATGAAATCTGATTACCTTTTGATATAAAACCTTTAAAGCCCAATTATAGAGACTTACTAAAGGTAGCTCCATACGAAAAATGTGACAGGATTATTGAGTTCAGAAACATCTCTGCATAGTGAAGTGTTAAACAATTTAAAATAATTTTATAAAAGTTTATATTTGATGTAACAGTTTTGCTGATTTTATCAACATGGCTCCTAAAATTTAACTGAGCATCCAGAATTATTCCTAAATTTTTTTCTTGTGATACTTGCTCAGTAGGATTCCCATTGATCTGGATATTCAAGGACTGTAATGATGTTTCTTGATTGAAAAGCAAATACACTTTGTTTTCTTTGTATGAGAGTTAAGCAAGAATCATTTAGCCATGATGATAATCTCTGCAGGCTGTTCTGAAGTTTTTCACTGACTACAATACTACTCTTGTCCGATGTGTAAACAATGGTATCATCAGCATATATTTGCAGGATAACTTCAGGACAAATTTCAGGAAGACTGTTAACATATAGACTAAAAATGACTGGACCTAGGATAGATTCTTATAGAATCCCTGCTACTATTTTGCAGAAGACAGTTCTGTTTTTGACATAGCCAGGGTTTTGTTTGCTTTTTGAAAGTCTTTTGAAAGACATTTACTTTTATTAATGACAACACATTGTTCACGATCTTTCAGATATGATTGAAACCAAGACAACGATAGTTCTGACAAATTAAGAGTTGAAAGTAAATTGTGATCCACCGTATCAAAAGCCTTTTTCAAGTCAAGAAAAATTACATCAGTGATTTGTCCCCTACCAAGTGATTGTTTAACCTTTTCAAGCAGTAGACTTATAGCAGTCTCTGTGAAATGATTACATCTGAAGCCAAACTGAAGAAGATGCAGAAGATTGTTACTTTCTAAATACAATAGTAGTTGTTTTGGAATCATTTTCTCCAGCACTTTTGCCAGGAACGGAATGAGACTTATTGGCTTGTAGTTGCTGATTTCATTGGGACTTCCTGATTTAAAAATCGGTTTCATCAAAGCTTTTTTTTCCATGCACTGGGAAATTGCCCTGATCTGATGGAAATATTAACTATGTGAGTTAAAGGTTCAACTAAAATATTGCTGTATTTAAAAAAAAACAAAACCATAGCATCTAAATAATACATATCCTTGTCATGTCAGAGTAATGAATTTCCTTTATCTCAAACAAATTGGGACACTTTCGTTTGTTTTGTACCATGTATATCCCTTGGAGCTGGTTGGAACTTTGATGCCAAGTCTTTAACTGAAGAGAGTAAAAAATCATTAAACATTGTTGCTAGCTGAGCAGGATCAGTTATCATTTTTTCCTGCTACTGCAAGTTCATATTTGTAATTAGTGCATGCAATTTTGGGATTCAATTAACTGTTTGTTTCCAGATCATCTTACCATTCCATCCTGCTTCTAACAAAACATATAACATTAAGCATAGATTTGTACATATCTTTAACTACTCTGTTCCTCAAACTTTTAAAAAGCAGGCAATCTGTGGTCCTTTTGTTTTTAAGAAAAGATTTTAAGGTGCAGTCTCTCTTTTTCATTAACTGCCGAATGTCATCCGATCACCAAAGTAGCTGTATTTTTCTTTGTCCCTTCATTTGAGTTTTAAGAAACATATTCATAGTATTACAAACATTGAGAGTATATGTATTGCAGCGATCATTTATCTGATTCTGGTTTGAGACGTCAACCCTTACTAATTCGGCCTCAAACTTCAGTACATCCTTTCTTGGAATTTGTATTACAATTTGTTTCTGTGTATTATAATGAGTGACAAAACAATTTTGATGTAATTTTCTTCCGATGAGAGTGATATTGTGGTCGGTTAAGCTGCGCACTAAGTTATAGGGTTTTATAATTTGACTGGGTTTATTTGAAAAAATTAAATCTATTAAGGTTTGACTGTTTTTAGTGATACGAGACGGACCATTGATTAACTGATGAAAATAAAATTTTTCTATCAGTACTTTTAGTGTTTTTTTTTTAAATCAATTTATTGTCCATCCAGTTTATATTAAAATCTCCCGAAATGATTACTTCATTGTTGTATTTAAATCCTGTTAACAATTCTTTTAAGTTATTATAAAAATAATATTAATATTAAAATTCAAACAAGGTGAAAGACAAACATTTATAACACATTCTATTAATATATGCTCATCTATTAACATCTCATATATAAATTATAAATATAAATTAATACTCCCCCTCCTCGGCCTACAACTCTATCCTTCCTAAAACATGTATATCCAGGTACATAAATCATATTAGTAGGAATGTTAGCAGTTAGCCAGGTTTCAATTAGACATAAAAATCCAAGTTAGATCCAATTAGCAATGCTCCTATTTCCTCACATTTGGATATGAGACTTCATATATTTAAATACCCTACTTTTAGGTTTAAGTGCAGGGTCCCAGATCACTCTAGCATGGTTAACAGTTTGAAAAAATTGATAATGTTTTTGTTTGTTTATTGCCTCTGTATGTGATGTCTTTAGCTTACGTGGGTCCGGTCTATGTCTCTTGGTCTTGTTGAAAATGGCCATGAAGTTCTCACTTTCACTTCTTCGTAACAGTTCGTTGTTGATAATCCCAAAACTAGTATCCAGTGTGACGGGGGGGGCGATCCCAGGATCTCCATGATGAGAATGGTCAGTACAAATGTTTGTTGATAATGTACTGGCGCCATCGTCTTCTGAGTTGGTACATCAAACGGTGTAGCAAGGCAGCAAGCTGCAGCTCTCCCACTAGTTACGCTGCACTCGCCACACAAAACAGTCTGATTAAACTGCTGTTCAATATGTTCTTGGATGTAAAACATGCGCTCTGACACACAGATTTGTCAGAGTGCACACACATTTACAGTCCTTAAATCTGTGTGTGCGCACACACAATTACAGTCCTTAAATGTGTGTTTGTACGCACATACATTTTCAGTCCTTAAATGGGTGTGCACGCGTGTGTGTGTGTGTGTGTGTGTGTGTGTGTGTGTGTGTGTGTGTGTGTGTGTGTGTGTGTGTGTATATTTCTACATAAAAGACCTTTAGTCTTAGTATTGTGTGGATAATACTAATATAATGTTTGCACTGCATGAGAAAACCATTTTTTTGTGGTTTTCATCCCATCCCAGGTCACTATAACATCATGACTGTGTATGTTATGTCAGAGGGGTCAGGGCCAGGCTCCCAGGTACCATCACATCTGACCAGGATTTCCATGGCTCTTCTCTGCCCAAACACTAACTACAACAACAAAGCAGTCAAGGTTTGTTTGAGTCACCATTTGTCTTATTTTGCTGCCTGGAAACCTCGGAAGTTGATTAAGATGTACTTTCCTGGTCTCTGCTTTAAAGCTGGGTTATGTAACGTTTATTAAAAATGTTTTTTTTTCCATAGCTGTTAAAATTGTCTTAAAGTCCTGAGAGTATATTATGAGACCTTCTCCCAGTGCCTTTGTTCAGGCATCAATCAATCACTGGGAGGAGGTGGAGGAGATTAATCTTTTCACAGGTTATCTGTATCATATACAGATCCTTCTTAAAAAATTAAGAAGGACCTGTATAAGAAGGAGCATATTGTGATAAAGTTCATTATTTTCCATAATGTAATGATAAATATTTAACATTGATATATTTTAGACTCATTGCACACTAACTGAAATATTTAAGGTCTCTCATTGTCTTAATACAGATGATTTTGGCATACAGCTCATGAAAACCCAAAAATCCTATCTCAAAAAATTAGCATATCATGAAAAGGGTCTCTAAACAAGTTAGAAACCTAATCATCTGAATCAACAAATTAACTCTAAACACCTGCAAAAGATTCCTGAGGCCTTTAAAACTCCCAGCCTGGTTCATCACTCAAAAGCCCAATCATGGGTAAGACTGCCGACCTGACTGCTATCCAGAAGGCCATCATTGACACCCTCAAGCAAGAGGGTAAGACACAGAAAGAAATTCCTGAACGAATAGGCCGTTCCCAGAGTGCTGTATCAAGGCACCTCAGTGGGAAGTCTGTGGGAAGGAAAAAGTGTGGCAGAAAACGCTGCACAACAAGAAGTGACCGAACCCCAAGGCAGATTGTGGAGAAGGGCCGATTCCAGACCTTGGGGGACCTGCAGAAGCAGTGGACTGAGTCTGGAGTAGAAACATCCAGAGCCACCATGCACAGGCGTGTGCAGGAAATGGGCTACAGGTGTCGCATTCCCCAGGTCAAGCCACTTTTGAACCAGAAACAGCGGCAGAAGCGCCTGACCTGGGCTACAGAGAAGCAACACTGGACTATTGCTCAGCGGTCCAACGTACTTTTCTCGGATGAAAGCAAATTTAGCATGTCATTCGGAAATCAAGGTGCCAGAGTCTGGAGGATGACTGGGGAGAAGGAATTTCCAAAATGCCAGAAGTCCAGTGTCAGGTACCCACAGTCAGTGATGGTCTGGGATGCCATGTCAGCTGCTGGTGTTGGTCCACTGTGTTTTATCAAGGGCAGGGTCAGTGCAGCTATCTATCAGGAGATTTTGGAGCACTTCATGCTTCCATCTGCTGAACAGCTTTATGGAGATGAAGATTTCATTTTTCAGCACAACCTGGCACCTGTTCACAGTGCCAAAACCACTGTTAAATGATTTACTGACCATGGTATCACTGTGCTCAATTGGCCTGCCAACTCTCCTGACCTGAACCCCATAGAGAATCTATGGGATATTGTGAAGAGAAAGTTGAGAGATGTAAGACCCAACACTCTGGATGAACTAAAGGCTGCTATCAAAGTATCCTGGGCCTCCATAATACCTCAGCAGGGCCACAGGCTGATAGCCTCCATGCCACGCCGCACTGAAGCAGTCATTTCTGCAATAGGATTCCCGACCAAGTATTGAGTGCATAACTGTACATAATTATTTGAAGGTTGAAGTTTTTTTTTATTTTTTTTTTTTTATTAAAAACACTTTTCTTTTATTGGTAGGATGAAATATGCAAATTTTTTGAGATAGGAATTTTGGGTTTTCATGAGCTGTATGCCACAATCATTGTATTAACACAATAAAGGACCTGAAATATTTCAGTTAGTGTGCAATGAATCTTAAAATATATGAATGTTAAATTTTTATCATTACATTAATGAAAATAATTAACTTTATCACAATATGCTAATATTTTGAGAAGGACCTGTATGTGAATTTTTTTATTTTCTTTTAAAGTTATCCCAGCTTTCAGCTGTCCCAGTGAAGTAATCACATTAAGTTTCCGGCAATGAATTGGAAAATTCAATCCAAAGCTTCCACATGCAAATAGCACAAAGTCACTACTAGTTTTGGGATTAGAAGGAGACTGGGATCTAAAGTGGATTAAGATTTGAACTGACGGTGCTGTCTATGTTGTTCTGATCTGTGCATGTTTTCTTCTTTCTTGATCAAAATGTGGAGTTGGTAACACTAAAGCAAGAGAATGATTGCTGTCTCATTTAATTTCCGCAAGCTACCTAACATCCCTACATGTTTCTCATGTTAATACCAGTTGACAAGTTCTAACTGGAGTTTCTGACAAGCTCTAGTTAGAACCAATCATGTTTGAGGATTTATTATAGTGTGTTTTCTTTTCAAGGGTGAAGTGATTCATAAAGGGCCGCTTGTGAGGGTAGCAACTGCTGACTTGATCCTGAAAACCATCATTCATGGTAATCATTTCATTAGCATCACTCTCATTCACCGTAGTTGGTCCTAATAGGAGAAAGTAGTTGATGGAAGCCATTGCCCACATAGAAGTCATTGGTCAGGGGAGGTTATCAGCTTGGTTCCAGCCTCTCATCTGTCAACTAGCGTGCCAGTAAAACTTGAAACTAATTATGTTTCTGATATTAACCCCATGCCTCCTGGTGCGCACTTTTGGACAGCTGGCTTAAAATTTGTCCCTACAGGAATGACATATCCCTTTCCCTGGAAATATACAGGTCCTTCTCAAAATATTTGCATATTGTGATAAAGTTCATTATTTCCATCCATCCATCCATTTTCCGTCACCCTTCTCCTTAACGGGGTCGGGAGGTGCTGGTGCCTATCTCCAGCTGCGTTCCGGGCGAGAGGCGGGGTCACCCTGGACAGGTCACCAGTCTGTCGCAGGGCAACACAAAGACAAACAGGACAAACAACCACACACTCACACCTAGGGAGAATTTGGGAAGGCCAATTAACCTGACAGTCATGTTTTTGGACTGTGGGAGGAAGCCGGAGAACCCGGAGAGAACCCACGCATGCACAGGGAGAACATGCAAACTCTGTGCAGAAAGACCCCGGGCCGGGATTCGAACCCAGGACCTTCTTGCTGCAAGGCAACAGCGCTACCCACTGCGCCACTGTGCAGCCCAAGTTCATTATTTTGTAATGATAAAAATTTAACATTGATGTATTTTAGATTTATTGCACACTAACTGAAATATTTAAGGTCCTTAATTGTCTTAATACGAATGATTTTGGCATACAGCTCATGAAAACCCAAAATTCCTATCTCAAATAATTTGCATATCATGAAAAGGGTCTCTAAATGAGCTATGAATCTAATGATCTGAATCAATGAATTAACTCTAAACACCTGCAAAAGATTCCTGAGGCCTTTAAAACTCCCAGCCTGGTTCATCACTCAAAACTCCAATCATGGGTAAGACTGCCGACCTGACTGCTGTCCAGAAGGCCATCATTGACACCCTCAAGCAAGAGGGTAAGACACAGAAAGAAATTCCTGAATGAATAGGCCGTTCCCAGAGTCCTGTATCAAGGCACCTCAGTGGGAAGTCTGTGGGAAGGAAAAAGGGTGGCTGAAAACGCTGCACAACCAGAGGAGATGACCGGACCCTGAGGAAGATTGTGGAGAAGGGTCGATTCCAGACCTTGGGGGACCTGCGGAAGCAGTGGACTGAGTCTGGAGTAGAAACATCCAGAGCCACCATGCACAGGCGTGTGCAGGAAATGGGCTACAGGTGTCGCATTCCCCAGGTCAAGCCACTTTTGAACCAGAAACAGCGGCAGAAGCGCCTGACCTGGGCTACAGAGAAGCAACACTGGACTATTGCTCAGCGGTCCAACGTACTTTTCTCGGATGAAAGCAAATTTAGCATGTCATTCGGAAATCAAGGTGCCAGAGTCTGGAGGATGACTGGGGAGAAGGAATTTCCAAAATGCCAGAAGTCCAGTGTCAGGTACCCACAGTCAGTGATGGTCTGGGATGCCATGTCAGCTGCTGGTGTTGGTCCACTGTGTTTTATCAAGGGCAGGGTCAGTGCAGCTATCTATCAGGAGATTTTGGAGCACTTCATGCTTCCATCTGCTGAACAGCTTTATGGAGATGAAGATTTCATTTTTCAGCACAACCTGGCACCTGCTCACAGTGCCAAAACCACTGTTAAATGATTTACTAACCATGGTATCACTGTGCTCAATTGGCCTGCCAACTCTCCTGACCTGAACCCCATAGAGAATCTATGGGATATTGTGAAGAGAAAGTTGAGAGATGTAAGACCCAACACTCTGGATGAACTAAAGGCTGCTATCAAAGTATCCTGGGCCTCCATAATACCTCAGCAGGGCCACAGGCTGATAGCCTCCATGCCACGCCGCACTGAAGCAGTCATTTCTGCAATAGGATTCCCGACCAAGTATTGAGTGCATAACTGTACATAATTATTTGAAGGTTGACGGGGTTTTTTTTATTAAAAACACTTTTTAAGGCTGACATATCTCAAAAATATATTTTTGAGAGATATTTTTATATCTCAAAAATATGCTAATTTTTTGAGATAGCATTTTTGGGTTTTCATGAGCTGTATACCAAAATCATCTGTATTAAGACAATAAGGGACCTGAAATATTTCAGTTAGTGTGCAATGAATCTAAAATATATGAATGTTACATTTTTATCATTGCATTATGGAAAATAATTAACTTTATGACAATATGCTTATATTTTGAGAAGGACCTGTATTGGGCCATGAAACAAACACAGACATGATGCTGAAACTAAATCCTGATGCAAATCACAAAAGACTTGAACATGTCAGTCTGTAACAAGGAAGGTGTCGCACAGCTCTCACAACTGTCCCAACTACTGCAGTCATTCACACACCTAAAGAAACATCCCAAACAGATGTAAATAACCGATGTAAATAACCAGAAACAACTTACTCATCTGAACCCAGATACATACACTCTATTATAAAAGCTAATTTCTATAGCTTTGGGTATAGCGTCAAAAATGTTTTAACCAAAAGTGTTCATACCATTGGAAGATTAAGCTGTAAAGTCAATAGACTAGATCCAGATTGTCATCAGTGACATCAGACAGTTTGCAGAGAAAGCAAGGCATGTATTCACAAAGAATCCCCAGACTTTTAGTAGTTACTACTGAGATAATTTTAGGAGAAATATTAGAATCTTTGGAATGCTAAGATTTGTGACTGGCCAACATGAATCTATGAACAAGTCCCCATGAGGGTGTTTACAGTTATTTATAGATTCTGAAAGTGTTTTACAAAGATATCAAACATCTGTAAATCAAAAAAGAAATGTAGGTGATATGGCCATTTCAGTGTTTACACTCAGAAAATGAAATTTCTGGGAAGTCAACTCTGAAATTTTCTCCCCAAACCTGCTGAGCAACTTGGGGGTGTTAACAAATACTGACTGTTAGCTAATTATGGGAAAAAAATCTTCAGGATCCATTCTCTTCAAAAAGATCAATTTTTGGCATTTACATTTTTCTAAGAACAAGCCATTTTATCCATAATAAGGTTTTTAAGTGAAATTAACAAAAAAATATTTGTCAATTTCCTGAAGTCTTTGTTCATCACCTTATTTGCCTCAATAAATGTTTATTCTCTTGGTCTTACTGTGTACTGCTTAATGTGTAAATTATATAATCTGAACCTTTTCAGTTCAAAAGTTGCAAATTACAATCATAGTATTTTCTTTCAGACAAAAAGATTGTGCATTTTCATAAATTACAACATTTCAAAATATAAGTGTCAAATACCTTTGTAGTTCCTTATTACAAGTATTGTATGCATTAATAACATTTTAGGGCTATTTGTAATTTAGAAGCATAATAAAAAGAAAAAATAGACTGGAGTTGCTTTGGCAGAAACATAAATCTTCTTCTGCACCATGTTGTGGTCTGGCTCTTGAAACAAAACAAAGGAAACCAATGCATATGATAACTTAAAATTAGATTTATTTAACAAAATCATCGTTGGCTGCAGAAAAGAGGGCAAAAGTGGGAGAAAGGAGAGAGAGTGACAAAAGGAGAGAGAATGGATGGGACAAGTGAGACAAAAAGAGAGAGAGGTGGAGCGTGTGAGAAACCACTGCTGGATCTTAAGTTGTTCTGGAGTCACTGGCCAGCTGACTTCATTTCCAATCAGCACCAATTGAGAGCTCTGAAATGGAAATATTAGAGACCCAGAGAAAAAATAATCACTACACATATAGAACTTGCCTCATCTAGTTAGAAATTTATATTTCTAGAATTTTATAGCTTTGTTTCAATTTCCAACAAGGTGGTGAGCTTCTGTCTTTATTATAGAGTTGTCTGTGAACTTGAGCTTTTGTGGAATTAATGCTTAAATACATGCTAGAGGATTTATCAACTGGCAGGGGAACAACTTTGTTTTCCCTCAAATAAACAGAAGAAAACAACAAATTTAGCATGTTTATACAATGTTTTCTTTCAGCCTGCAGAAAGCCTGATGTAAAAATTACTTTTTTGAGGTATTACAGGTACTCGATGCAGTTAGTCAGCATGGGTTGCACCACCTTGTTACCATCATATCACACTCCACACAGTCACAGCACTACAGTACAGGCCAGGCAGGCTTAGGTCCGTGTCCCTGTGCCATACTACATATTTTAATAGTGTTCTAATGTGCTATACAAAGAAACCTGACTTACCTTGAAACATATTTATTGATTTGATCCTTTTTTTATTATTATTCTATTTTTTCAGAGAAAGATGCCACGCAGAGTGTCGACTGTCAGAAAATGTCCATAAACATGATCATTTTTTGGAGCATTAGCTGAGATCTTCAACCACATAGTCAACCCAGGGGTATGTTTGTGTAATAATCCAGCCTCATCCCACCCAGGTCTATTAAAGCACTGTCATCTCTAATATCAACAGGTCCAGTTCAGAGTGTTAGCCAGGAACTAACTGGAACTGGATCTTTAAAGCTGTTCTAAAGGAAATGCTCAACCAAAAAATAACTTAATTTTATGTTTTAAGACATGTTGTGGGCTTGTTTCAAAGATATATTTTAATGGAGAAGTGAATGGTCTTTTATGCAGTCTGTTGACCAGGAGATCTATACTGTGTTTCAGAGTTCCCAAGCAAATTTTGACATGCCATTTGTGGAGAGGTCACACAAAGTGCCGGATCTGGGCTCCCATGTGCAGACAAATGTACATGCAACCTCAGCAGATTTCATGGACATTTGGATGGCAGCAGGCTACCTCAGTCCAATGTGCAATAATATTAACAATGGCTAAATGATGATGGAACCCCTCAGGTGGGGTCTGGGACCCCACTATTAATAGTTTGATCACTTTAATGTCCACATTAACTTGATCAAAATGTCTTTCTGGCATTGGGCAAAAGACCCAATGCCTTTGTCTTGGGTGGCTCCTGGTAAAGTTTAGATCAATCAATCAATCAAATTTTCCTTGTAGAGCACATTTCAGCAGGAAGGCATTTCAAAGTGCTTTACATCATAAACACAAAAACACAAAGTCATGCAACATAGAATAAACAATACATTGTTACATATTACATTTAAAATACAATTCTAAACAGGTGCGTTTTTAGTTGCGATTTAAAGGAAGTCAGGGTTTTCGCTGTTTTACAGTTTTCTGGAAGTTTGTTCCAAATTTTTGGTCCATAGATGCTGAAAGCTGCTTCTCCTCTTTTGGTTCTGGTTCTGGGGATTCAGAGCAGACCAGAACCAGAATACCTGAGAGGTCTGGATACAACAACAGCAGATCTTTAATGTATTGTGGCGCTAAACCGTTCAGTGATTTGTAAACTGACAACAGTATTTTAAAATCTATTCTTTGAGCTACAGGGAGCCAGTGGAGGGACTTTAAAACTGGTGCTAGGTGCTCTATCTTCCTGATTTTAGTGAGAACGCGAGCAGCAGCGTTCTGGATCAGCTGCAGCTGTTTGATTGATTTGTTGGACAGGCCTGTGAAGACGCAGTTACAATAATCAATGCGACTAAAGATAAACGCATGAATGAGTTTCTCTAGATCTGGCTGAGACATTAGTCCTTTAATCCTGGAGATGTTCTTCAAGTGATAGAAGGCTGACTTTGTAACTGTCTTTATGTGGCTCTGGAGGTTCAAGTCCGAGTCCATCACTACTCCCAGGTTTCGGGCCTGATCGCTAGATTTTAGTTGTAATAACTGAAGCTGTGCATTGACTCTAGATCGTTCCTCTTTAGGTCCAAAAATAATCACTTCAGTTTTGTTTTTGTTCAGCTGGAGAAAGATTTTGCACATCCACACATTTATCTGTTCTAAGCATTTATTCAGTGATTGGACTGGGTCAAACAGCTCTACATCGTAATGTAGAGCTGTGTGTCATCCGCATAGTTATGGTAGCTAATATTATTTCCTGTTATAACCTGAGCTAGTGGGAGAATATAAATATTGAATAAGAGGGGTCCTAGGATTGAACCTTGGGCTACCCCACGTGTGACCTTTGACCTCTTTGATGAGAAGTTTCATCAAACTTAGATCAGATCCTAGCCCAACTGTATTTACAGACCTGAGTCCAAAGTAAATATTGTTGTTAGCTTAAATTGCTTGACCTCTTCTAATTTAGTAGTGGAACTTCTGTTTTTAGCTTTTGTTTAGTGTCTTACAACTCCATTCTATCACTTGTGTGATTAGGAGGAGCAGAACAGAGCAGAGTGAGGTCATTTGTACATGCAGTGTACTGCTCTTGATGCAGTCTTAACTTCTGCACATTATGTTCTTTCTTTCGTCTTTTTCTATTTAGACTGTAATTAACACATCTTTATGCCGAGCATTCTTGTTTATTTCCCTCTTTATTGTACGCATTAGAGGCTTATTAAAAATGTGTCATTGAAGTTCAACGATCTAATCAACAAGGATGTAATTTTGGTTTGTGTTGGACTCCAGTGTAGAGCTGTTAGATGCACTTAAAATGACTTCATGCCTGTCTGGGAAAGGCAATTAACTGTGTCAAAAGACCACCAAGAATAACTGACCTAAATTCAAATCACTGAGCAGGTCAAGAGAACATCCTAAAGCTGCAGTGACGGACCTGAAGCTCCTGGTTGCCACTCAGCAGATTAGGAGCCTAGCTTGTGGGTCCAAACTCCAACAAATGGCTCTGACACTGGGTTGGATTTAGGTTCTCACTACAAATATTGTCTCAAGACACTTCAGGAAAAAAAACGCTAAATTTAGGCCTGTTTACGGTTTGCTGGAAAATCCTTGGTAAACCTAGAAGCTAATGTCAGGGGTTGATGGTCCCCACTTCCAAGAGGAAAGGGAAGTGGTGATTGGCTTCTGTAAACGGTGCACTGCTCTAACCCAGGGTGTCCCAACCCTGGTCCTCAAGGCTCACTGCCCTGCATGTCTTAGGTATTTCCTTGCTTCAATCCAGCTGATTTCAATTGATGACTGATAGACAGACATTTGTTGAACTGCAATCAGTTGAATCAGGCACATTAAAGTAGGGAAACCGCTAATACATGTAGGACAGTGTGCCTTAAGGACCAGGGTTGGGAAACATTGCTCTAACCATTGCGTCACTTGACAGCTCCACAGGAGAGTTTTACTATTATTATCCAGTATCTCAGTTCTTGCATAAGCTACTTTTTCCTGGCTTTAACAATCACATCAATATATTATCAACTCAAACATGTTTTATTTAAGGAAAGGCATTAACTAAGCCTGAAGGTGGTTCCAAATGTGAAAGACAATCTGTGATTGAAGTATTTCATTTATTCCTGAGCAAATTGGTTTGAATGATTAAAGTTAAGCCTTCAAACCATAATAGTTTTATTTAACTGTCTTATCTGAGATCAGGAGAGAATAATATTTGAAAATGAATAATTTGCTTATATTCATTCATTGTAGAAATGTGCTATACACATTTGAACATTTTAGAATCAAACTAACATTTCTTTTTTACTATATTACAGCCTTTACTTCAAAAGTCAAAGAATAATACAGACATCAGGAGTAAAACATGGCTAAAAATCAAACTTCGACTCTGGTTATTTACTTTGCCGCTCTGTGCTTCAAGCTATTTTGGTTGCAAGGTAAAATAAGTAACGCTGAGGTGGAGGTTCCTCCTCAGGCGAGACCTTCAGCTAGATGAAGGCTAGACCTGTCAGAATTCATAGCTTCTTTCTTCTGGTCTTCGATATTTGCGGCCTGCAAAGGACCCGTCCTACATAGACCAGGTTCAGGATGGAGCCCTTGAATTCGGACATGGCTATCGAGAAAGTGAAGTACTCCTCTCACCTAGAGATCTAGGAGACCCAGGCACATGCACGGAGGGGGCTTGAGCCCCTGCCCTTTTTCATCTTTTTATCTTTAATGCCCCTAGGGCCCTTTTTGGGAGGGAGGCCCTTTTTGAGGGTCCTCCCCCCCCCCCCATTAATTTTTTTTGTGTGTCAGGAGGTCTGCTTATACTCAACCATAATATTTATTTAAGTATAATAATTTAGCTAGATAAATTACTCTGGCCTCAAAGGTCCAAGGCTTCATATGAGGCTTCATAAGTCCAAGGTTTCATTGGAGGTCAAATGTCTTCCAGGATGAATTTCTCTGTTCAGCTTGAGGTCAGCTTACAGATCAAACATGACAACCTTCAATTGTCAAAGAGTCTGATCATCCGCACAGATCCATGTCTTGAGTCCGTCCCCTCTGGGAACCTGGTTGTAGTTTCCTGTTGTTGTCTTTTATTCTGTTTCAGGACATACTCTGGGTCTCTGGCTTCACTGTGGGAAAATCTCCAACAGCGAATAAGGACAAGCTCCACCCCTGTAACTTGCTGCTGACAGGAGAGGATGCATGTATCTATGTAACAACGCTGACTATCCTCGCCTGTCCAAAATTTCTTCCACTCTGGATCTAACACTGCACACATTCCAGGCTCATGAGCTCTGGTGTGTGTTTACTTCTGGTATTTTATTGGCACAAACTCTTCTCCTGATGTTATCTCCAGGTTTCCAAGGAGAGACCTCCTGAGCCCAGATGCCCACTGGCCAGCAGGGTGAGCTCCTTGACTCCTGCTGAGGTGAGTCAAGAGTGGCTGTAACAGTTAAACAATGTCTTCTCTCCCTCTCTCTCTTTTCTCTCTGTGTGTGTATATGTATTATCAGTGACGTGCAGATTTTGACTTTGCTGTGGAGCATAGAACGACATTAGTAATACCTACATTTCCAAGTTTGTTTGAGTTAACAGAATTGAGCGACAATGGCAGCGCAGCTATGGATGGCATGTATAGTCCTTTTGCCCTCCAGCGTTGTGCACATGCGCAAAATTTTCATATGTAAACAATAACATGCAAGGTGTTTATATTTGTGAATTTGATTAAGTCAGTGCGATGAACCTCAACGCATGTCACTGAAATATGTATATGTGTACATATTTTTATATATGTGTAATTATATGTCTGTTTCTAAATGAATGCATGAGAATAAGGACAGACTCCCTAGTGATGGACTGCAACTGTGTGCTACTTTGCGTTTCCTCTCAGGACCTCAGAACCCCCAGAACTCCTAAGTACACATATGTGCGTCTGGATGAGCTGAAGAACATGGCGGTGGTGAATGTCTATGGAGTGGTGGTGTTCTTCAAGCAACCGTTTAAGAGCCGTGGCACAGGTCAGTGTCCCAGTGCAGCTCAGCTTGACTTCTAGACCAAAAGTTAACACCTAATGATCTGTAACAAAACGAAGAACTACTTCAACAGAACTAATATAATCATCATTAGGAGTGAAAAGTTTCTCTCAGAGCCTACTGATACATGTTGATGTGCAGATATGTGCTACATATGTCTCCAGTATGTATATGCAGACATATACATCCATCCATCCATCCATCCATCCATCCATCCATCCATCCATCCATCCATCCATCCATCCATCCATCCATCCATCCATCCATCCATCCATCCATCCATCCATCCATCCATCCATCCATCCATCCATCCATCCATCCATCCATCTTCTGCCGCTTATCCGGGGTCGGGTCGCAGGGGGCAGCAGCTAAGAAGGAGGCCCAGACTTCCTCTTCCCCAGCCACTTCCTCCAGCTCCTCCGGGGGAATCCCGAGGCGTTCCCAAGCCAGCCGAGAGACGTAGTCCCTCCAGCGTGTCCTGGGTCTTCCCCGGGGCCTCCTCCCGGTGGGACGTGCCCGAAACACCTCACCAGGGAGGCGTCCCAGGAGGCATCCTGACCAGATGCCCGAGCCACCTCAACTGGCTCCTCTCGATGTGGGAGGAGCAGCGGCTCTACTCTGAGTCCCCTCCCCGGATGACCGAGCTTCTCACCCTATCTCTAAGGGAGAGCCCAGCCACCCTACGGAGAAAACTCATTTCGCCGCTTGTATTCGCGATCTCGTTCTTTCGGTCATTACCCAAAGCTCATGACCATAGATGAGGGTAGGAACGTAGATCGACCGGTAAATTGAGAGCTTCGCTTTTGACTCAGCTCTCTCTTCACCACGACGGACCGGTAGAGCGCCCTGCTTTCACGGCGGACGCTGCACCAATCCGCCTGTCGATCTCACGCTCCCTTCTTCCCTCATTCGTGAACAAGATCCCGAGATACTTGAACTCCTCCACTTGGGGCAGGACATCTCCCTCGACCCGGAGAAGGCACTCTACCCTTTTTCCGACTCAAGACCATGGTCTCAGACTTGGAGGCACTGATCCTCATCCCGGCCGCTTCACACTCGGCTGCGAACCGCTCCAGTGAGAGCTGAAGATCACGTCCCGATGACGCCAATAGGACCACATCATCCGCAAAAAGCAGAGATGCAATCCTAAGGCCACCAAAACGGATCCCCTCAACACCCTGGTTGCGCTTAGAAATTCTGTCCATAAAAGTAATGAACAGAATCGGTGACAAAGGGCAGCCCTGGCGGAGTCCAACCCTCACTGGGAACGAGCCCGACTTATTGCCGGCAATGCGGACCAGACTCTGACACCGGTCATACAGGGACCTGACAGCCTGTATCAAAGGGCCCGGTACCCCATACTCCCGGAGAACCCCCCACAGGGCACCCCGAGGGACATGGTCGAACGCCTTCTCCAAGTCCACAAAGCACATGTAGACCGGTTGGGCGAACTCCCATGCACCCTCCAGGACCCTGCTGAGGGTGTAGAGCTGGTCCAGTGTTCCACGACCAGGACGAAAACCACACTGCTCTTCCAAAATCTGAGGTTCGACTGTCCGACGGACCCTCCTCTCCAGTACCCCTGAATAGACCTTGCCAGGGAGGCTTAAGAGTGTGATCCCTCTATAGTTGGAGCACACTCTCCGATCCCCCTTTTTAAACAGGGGGACCACCACCCCAGTCTGCCAATCCAGGGGAACTGCCCCCGATGTCCATGCGATCTGCAGAGTCGCGTTAGCCAACACAACCCTACAACATCCAGAGCCTTGAGATACTCCGGGCGAATCTCATCCACCCCCGGGACCCTGCCACCGAGGAGCTTTTTAACTACCTCGGCGACCTCGTCCCCAGAGATTGGAGAGCCCAACCCAAAGTCCTCAGGCTCAGCTTCCTCAATAGAAGGCATGTTGGTGGGATTGAGGAGGTCTTCGAAGTACTCCGCCCACCGACCCACAACGTCCCGAGTCGAAGTCAGCAGCACACCACCCCCACTGTAAACAGTGTTGGTGCTACACTGCTTCCCCCTCCTGAGACGCCGGATGGTGGACCAGAATCGCCTCGAAGCCATACGGAAGTCTTTCTCCATGGTCTCTCCGAACTCCTCCCACGCCCGAAGTTTTTGCCTCAGCAACCACCTGAGCCGCACGCCGCTTCGCCCGCCGGTACCCATCAGCCGCTTCCGGAGTCCCACAGGCCAAAAAGGCCCGATAGGACTCCTTCTTCAGCCTGACAGCATCCCTCACCGAAGGTGTCCACCAACGGGTTCGAGGGTTGCCACCACGACAGGCACCGACAACCTTGCGACCGCAGCTCCGATGAGCCGCCTCGACAATGGAGGCACGGAACATGGTCCACTCGGACTCAATGTCCCCCCGCCTCCCCGGGACGTGTTTGAAGCTCTGCCGGAGATGGGAGTTTAAAGCTCCGTCTCACAGGGGACTCCGCCAGACGTTCCCAGCAGACCCTCACAACACGGTTTGGGCCTGCCAGGTCTGACCGGCATCCTCCCCCACCACCGGAGCCAACTCACCACCAGGTAGTGGTCAGTGGACAACTCCGCACCTCTCTTCACCCGAGTGTCCAAGACATACGGCCGCAAATCCGACGAAACGATGACAAAATCGATCATCGAACTGCGGCCTAGGGTGTCCTGGTGCCAAGTGCACATATGGACACCCTTATGCCTGAACATGGTGTTCGTTATGGACAATCCGTGACGAGCACAGAAGTCCAGCAACAGAACACCACTCGAGTTCAGATCGGAGGGAGCACTCCTCCCAACCACGCCCCTCCAGGTCTCACTGTCATTGCCCACGTACTGTCATTCAGCCCGTAAGCACAAACAACAGTCAGAACCCGTCCCCCCACCCGTAGGCGGAGGGAGGCTACCCTCTCGTTCACCGGGGTGAACCCCAACGTACAGGCGCCAAGATGGGGAGCAACAAGAATGCCCACCCCTGCTCGACGCCTCTCACCGTGGGCAACTCCAGAGTGGAAGTACATCCAGCCCCTCTCAAGGAGACTGGCTCCAGAACCAGAGCCATGCGTCAAGGTGAGACCGACTATTTCTAGCCGGAACCTCTCAGCCTCACACACCAGCTCCGGCTCCTTCCCCACCAGAGAGGTGACATTCCACGTCCCAAGAGCCAGTTTCTGCAACCGAGGATCGGACCGCCAGGACCCCCTCCCTCGGCCACAACCCATTTCACATTGCACCCGACCCCTATGGCCCTTCCTACAGGTGGTGAGCCCATTGGAAGAGGGACCCATGTTTCCTCTTCGGGCTGAGCCCGGCCGGGCTCCATGGGTAAAAGCCCGGCCACCAGGCGCTCGCCAACGTGCCCCACCTCCAGGCCTGGCTCCAGAGTGGGGCCCCAGTGACCCGCGTCCGGGCGAGGGAACACTAAATCCAAAGTTTTTATCCATCATAGGGGTCTTCGGGCTGCGCTTTGTCTGGTCCATCCCCTAAGACCTGTCTGCCTTGGGTGACCCTACCAGGGGCATGAAGCCCCCGACATTATAGCTCTTAGGATCATTGGGGCACTCAAACCCCTCCACCACGATAAGGTGGCAGCCCGAGGAGGGGCATATACATACACACATATACAAATATGTACACATATACATATTTTAGTGACATGCGTTGAGGTTTGTCGCACTGACTTAATGTGCACATGATCAATATATCCTGGTCATCCTTATCATCTTAATCATGTGTATTTGCTTTTTTCTATAATCCAGTTTAGAAAACAAATCTTATAAATAATCGGAGGAGCATATTCCATCTTTAGCTGCTGGCTATTCTTTCTGCTGCTCCTGTCTTTCCTTGGGTAAAAGTTGAGCGGTTCCCCAGACTTACCAACAAGGTGAATGGTTTGATTATATCTTAGCTTTCAATGATGCATAAGAACCTTAGCTCTCTGGGGGTAAGACGATGGCATAAGATAGAAACTAAATAAATTTTAAAAACAAGAATTGGGTTCTTGAAATTACTGTGGATTGTTTTTAATCCCTACAGGGTAAAATTGTACATACAGGGACATCTCAAGAAATTAGGTTGCTATGAAAAAGTTTAATATATTTCTTCCGGTTATTTCAGAAAGTGAAACTCATTTTCTTATAACATTGTCATACAAGGTTATATATTGTTTCTGTTTTAATTTTTACTAATATATACGGATATAACATGGTGTCAGGAGTAAACTGAAGGAGTTAACTGAAAAGCCGACCATGGAGCTGAAACCACCGGAGAGCCTGAAGCTGACGGGAAACGTGGATGAGCATTGGCATGCTTTCAAACAATGCTTTCAACTGTATGTCGCCGCAATGGGTTTGGACTCAAAGCCGGAGCCACGAAAGGTAGCGATGTTGCTGACCATAGCGGGAGCGCAGACTTTGGATGTCTACAACACATTTGTGTTTGATGAGCCTGAAGACAAAGACAAGTTGGACGTTGTGCTGAGTAAATTTGATGCTCACTGTTCACCGAAGAAGAATGAATGCTACGAGAGGTACGTGTTTCGTTCCCAGATGCAGACTCAGCATGAACCTTTTGATAACTTTCTGACAGATCTGAAAGTAAAAGCTCAGTCATGCAATTTTGGCCTGCTGAAGGACTCGATGATCAGAGATCAGATCGTCTTTGGTGTACGTGACGGGAAGCTCAGAGAGAGACTGCTGAGAGAACTGGAGCTGACCCTGGAAACAGCTGTAAAGATGTGTCGGGCAAGCGAACTGTCTCTGCAGTAAGCGAGGACATATTCTGAACTTTCAACAGGAACTACTACACAGTTCAGTGATGGAGCAGCGGCAGTAGGAGCGGTGTCCTGCCACAAGAAACGACATACACAAACGAGACAACTGCAAGAGGAAGCCATTATCAACTGTAAGCGCTGTGGATCGAGGCATAAAGTGAGACAATGTCCTGCTTATGGTAAGCAGTGTTTAAATTGCCGTGGACAGAATCATTTTGCAAAGCAATGCTTTAAGAAGAGGAAAGAAGAAAAGAAGAGGAATCGCGTAAATTTAGTAGATGAAACTGACCTAAGTGACACATTCTTTATTGGTGTTGTGAATGGTGAAAATGAGTCAGAAAAAGTGCAGTGTGTTGACAGAGATGATAAATGGACAATTCCTTTGTTAGTAAATGGAACCACAATTAAGTTCAGATTGGACACAGGTGCGAAGGCAAATCTCATAAGTATACCTGATATAAAAGAAATGCAAGTAAAACCTCACATAAAAGAAGTCAAGTCAGGTCTTAGAGACTATAATGGTCAATCAATTGAGTGTATTGAAACATGTCAGCTGAATGTGACAGTTAAAGGAACAAAACATCTTGTGTTCTTCTCAGTTGTAAAAGAGAATCGTGAGTCACTATTAGGTGATAAATCTTGTGAAGAACTTGGACTGGTGAAAAGAGTCTACCACATAAACACTGAATTTAATGAATCTAATAACCCTGTTGATGCAATGCGTCAGGATTATGAGGATGTCTTTCAAGGATTAGGTGTTGTACCCTGTACATATAAGATTCAGCTGAAAGAGGCCGCGCAGCCTGTTGTTCATGCTGCACGTCACATTCCAGCGCCACTGCGAGAGGGGTTGAAAAATGAGTTGGATCGAATGACCAGGTTGGGAGTCATTCAGAAAGTGGAAGAGCCCACAGATTGGGTTAATTCCATCGTGATTACAAAGAAGAAAAATGGAGAATTAAGAATATGCATGGATCCAAAAGATCTAAATGAGAACATCAAAAGAGAACATTATCAAATACCCACTCGAGAGGAAATAATCAGTGAAATGTCTGGAGCAAGTTATTTCACCAAGTTGGATGCGTCACAAGGATTCTGGCAAGTAAAGTTGGATGAAAAGCAGTACCAAGTATTGTACCTTTAACACACCTTTTGGTAGTTACTGTTTTCTAAGACTTCCTTTTGGAATAAGATCTGCACCAGAAATATTTCATAGAGCAATGGAGCGGATTATAGAAGGCTTGAATGGAGTAAGAGTCTATCTTGATGACGTCTTCATATGGGGATCAACAGTTCAAGAACACAATGACAGATTGAGATGTGTCATGGAGCGCATACAGAAAAATGGACTGAAGCTCAATAAAAATAAATGTGAGTTTTGTGTCAAAGAAATTATGTTTCTGGGAGACAAACTATCTGGCCGAGGTGTTCAACCAGATGAAGATAAAATACAAGCTATTTTAAAGATGCCACCGCCTGTTGACAAAACGGGTGTCCTGCGCATCATGGGGATGAATAATTTTATAGGAAAATTCATTCCCAATTTGAGTGCAAGGATGACTAACATTCGCAGACTCCTGTACAATGACAGTCAATTCCAGTGGACAGAAGTTCATGAACAAGAGTAGAAGGAACTGAAAAAATATTTGACTTCAGAACCAGTGCTTTCCTTCTACAACCCTACTAAAAAAATAAAACTGTCTACAGATGCCTCAAAAGATGGACTTGGAGCAGTTCTTCTTCAAGCTGAGAATGACCAATGGAAACCAGTAGCTTATGCATCCAGAGCCATGACAAAAGCTGAATGCAGATATGCTCAGATAGAAAAAGAATGCTTGGGACTGGCTAATGGACTAGTAAAGTTTCATAACTATGTGTATGGTCTACCTACCTTTGTATTTGAAACAGATCACCGACCCTTGGTTGCCATCATTAAAAAACATCTGAATGAGATGTCACCCAGGATTCAGAGGCTTATGATGAAGATGCAGAGGTATGATTTTACACTGATCTACACTCCAGGAAAACATCTGATTCTTGCTGATGCTCTGTCAAGAGCCCCTACACACAATAGTGTGAGTTCAACTGAAGACGATATTCAATGTCATGTGAATTTGGGGTCCAGTGTGTTACCTGTATCAGATGGAAAGTTACAGCAAATAGTTGATGCAACAGCTAAGGATACAGAGTTGCAGTTGGTCATACAGAACATGGATGAAGGATGGCCAATAGGCTCATATTCACAGTTTTTTAATGTTAAAGCTGATCTAAGTGTTGTGAATGGACTGTTATTGAAAAACAACAGAATTGTAATTCCACAAGAGTTAACACAGGACATTCTACAGCAGATTCATGAAGGTCACCTTGGCATAGAGAAATGTAAAAGAAGAGCTAGAGAATCTGTTTTCTGGCCTGGACTAAAAAAGGACATTGAAGTGCTGATAAGTAAATGTGAAACATGTCAGACATTTAGAAACAAACAGAGCAGAGAACCAATGATAATAACTGACATTCCAACATTACCATGGCTAAAAGTGGGAATACATTTATTCCATCTTAAAGGTAAAGACTATTTAGTGATCATTGATTACTATTCAAACTATCCTGAGATGGCTCTGCTGGCTAATATGTCATCAAATTGTGTCATGACGCATGTTAAATCAATCTACAAGGCATGGCATTCCACATGTTGTGGTGAGTGATAATGGGCCATGTTTTAATAGCAAAAAATGGCAAAAGTTTACAGAACAGTATGATTTTAAGCATGTAACATCAAGTCCACATTATGCACAATCGAATGGAAAAGCGGAAAAAGGAGTTCATATTCTTAAGCAACTTCTGAAGAAAGCTGCAGATAGTAACGCTGACCCGTATTTAGCTTTATTAAGCTACAGATCATCACCATTGCAATGTGGATTTTCACCTGCTGAACTTTTGATAAATCGTAAGATTCGTACAACTTTGCCAAGTTATGACAGTAAAGAACAAAGGGCAAAGAAATCGTCAAAGTTGGAGTACAAGTTACGAAAGCAGAAAGTAAAGCAAAAATCACATTATGACAGGTCAGCAAAGCTTCTACCCCCACTGTCATACCAGGACCCAGTAAGGATTCAGGATGATGAGGGATGGAAAACCAAAGCAACTATTCTGCAGGAAGTAGCTCCACGTTCATTTGAAGTGAAAACTGAAGATGGACAAATTCTGAGACGAAATCGTCGCAGTTTGTTGAAAACGCCATTTGAACATGTTGATGAGTCGAGTGAAGATTCTAAGGACTCTCAGATTATTCCTACAACTGAAATGCATTGTGACATGGACAGTATTAAGGACAATCCACCACCCGTGTTAAGAAGATCTACCAGAGTGGTTAAAAAACCTGATAGACTGATCTTATAATAAAAAAAAAATAATAATAATAATAAATAAAAAAAGGGGGAAAACAGAAAAAGAAGTTGAAATGTATGCATTTTGTATATTTTGTAATTCATGTTTTAAATGAGTACTAAGTAAGATAGGTTAAGTGAATTTTATTATAGCTATGTGATATTATGCTCTATCTGTCTCATACAATGTGTTGGTAATTTTACACAGGATTCTTTTTGTAACATTCTAACTTTAAAGAAAGGAGGATGTGATGATTGAATGAATTGTTTATGTCCACTAGATGGCAGTCATAAACATATGTGTTTGCATAAATGTAAATAATAGGACAACAGAAGAAGAGAGTCATTTGTGACCTGTGTGTAACCTGTGAGAGCAGACCTGTGAAGAGCGACTTTAATAAAAGTGTCTGAGCAAAGCACAACTTCTGGTTCGTATCAAACACGAATATAACAAGCCCAATCTAACCTAGCAAAATATATATGCTAAGGAAGAAACAAAAAGTAGGTTTTTGATTTTTAAAATTTTTTTTTCCCCTAATTACATTCAGTGTGAGATGGGCTTTTGTGTGTGTTTTTGGGTCATGTCAGATTCTGTCTCTGGAACTGACCCCTGGAGGCCATTTTGCCCATCCTGTTGTTGAATTATAAAATCTGACCTTAAGCCTAGCCCTGGGGGATTCTGTAACCTGTTGGATTCATTGACACTCTCTTCTCTTCCATGTTTGGATCCTTGTTCCTGTGGTCTGTAGCCAGTCCGTAAGGCCGGTGGCGGTCAGTGACTTCCTCTGATCTACTCTTGAATTTCTTGAGATGGGAGCCTGATGTCAGTTGGACATCTGCCAAGCCTGGCAAAAATTAGGACATTATGTGCCTCATAAAATAAAAAACAATCTTTTTAATTATTTTTAAAAATATTTTTTTTATTTTTGAAAAGGAGTGTTATATTTTCATACAGGGCCAGCTTGAGCTTTTTTTTCTTACATTAAATCATCATTTAAAAGTTGTCATTTCTTAAGGTTGTCGTTGCTCTGTATTACTGTGTTTGTTGGTGTGAACCATTTCAGTGGGACAGAAACTAAAAGAGGAGCCATTTATTGCTTTTATTTTCTGTCACACTGGTTTCCATACAAGAGGGCTGAGCTGCAGCTTATCAGACTTCTATCTCCACAGATTACTGCTCCAGCCTGAAGATCACCGATCAGTCTGACCATAAGATCGGCTGCACCATCTTCTGTGAGAAGCTGCGGGACCACCCCAGAATCTTTCAGACCGGAGACATTGTCCGCATGCATAGAGTCAAGGTCTGCAGATGACTATTTTCCATCAAATGAATGCTCACAAACAGTCCCAGGTGCATACTGTCTTACCGTGACAGTATACACATGAGATAGACTCAGATATGAACAATAGTGGGTACAGAAAGTATTTTCACTCTTCTTTTTATTGCAGGCCTTTTCTAAAATCAAAGAAGTTTATATTTTCTCATGAATGTACAGAAAAAAACAAAAATGTAGAGATTTTCACTATTTAAAAAGAAAACTGGAAATATCACATGGTAAAGTATTCAGACCCGTTGCTCAGTATTGCGTGGCTGTACTAGCTCACCCTGGTGAGTCTTCTTAGGAAGGATGCAACAAGTTTTCATCACCGGGATATAGGGATCCTCTGCCATTCTTCCTTGCAGATTCTCTCCATTTCCGACAGATTGGTGGAACCTTTTTAAGGTCTGTACAGAGGATAAAAACAGCTGGGTGTCATCAGCAAAGCAATATGAAATAGGAGTTAAATTTATGGAAGATATTGCTAAGGGAGAGAAGGTAGTTGATAAAAGAAGGCGTCCCAGGTTAGAGTCCTGGGGTACACTTCAAGCCACGGATTAGATGAACTAAGTGCAGCCACAGAGATATGACTGAAACCAATCAAGGGGTATGTGTGGGATACCGATGGAAGAGTCCGTGGAGTAGGATTATGTGAGATGCTATCGAAGTCTGCACTGAGATCAAGAAGAATGAGAAGAGAAAGTAAACCGAGTACTGCCACAAAGAGAGTGGTGAGGCACTACATCGCCTCTAAATGGTATGTATTGTCTTTGTCCGCCTTGGACAGATTCGCTTTCCATTAGCAAATCCAGTGCAGCTTAGCCCAGCTGTACTCAGATTTCAGTACCTGCTTCAGATGTTGGATTAGCAGGACCGATTGAGGTACGGCACCGAAGGGATTTGATTGACACCTGATTTCTTTTGCTGATTGGTTTGTGTGGTTTACGTCACTGAAAACTCCAAATCAACCGTTCATGCGGCACCCCCCCAAAATGCTGCCCTGGGTGGTTGCCCATGTCATCTATATCAGAAACCGGCACTAATTGCAGACATCAGCGGAAAATTGAACACAGCTGCTCACGAACGCCCCACAACAATAAGGAACAGACCATATAATTGGAAATGTTCACTAACTGAACCGCACAGAGGCAGACCACGATTGTACCTGTTATATGTAGGCTAGTGGAAAAGCGCCTTTAGTGATTCTGATTGGAGCAAATCCTGTGCTGTAATCGAGGTAAAAAACGGATTGGAATTGTTCATAAAGACTATTCTTGATTAAATGGAAATTAAGTTGAGAGGCAATTTTTTTTTTCTAGAATTTTGGAGACGAATGGAAGGTTAGAAATAGGGTGGAGAGTGGTGAGGCCCCACTCTCCACCCTAGAGTGGCGGAGAGTGGAGAGTGGTAAAAATTCAGGTTTTTTAAGGATAGGAGTAACAACTGCAGTTTTGAAGCTAGTACCAGAAGAAAGAAAAGTAAATGGTGGTAGAAACCATTGGGAGACATGAATAAAGACAGTTTTACAAGAACTGTTGGGAAATGATCTAATGAACACGTGGAGAACTTAGATTTCTGAAGAAGGTTGATGTTAGGTTTATAAACTCCGAAAAGATCACAAGGACACAAAGACTTGTCTTTTTCAAAACAGAAGAAGCATGTTTTGAAAAACATGCTTCTCCTGCATCTGTTCACTTGTGAACAGTGAACAGATCTAGCTGTTCAGCCAACTCCAACTTGTTAACTCAAATGAGAGCTGGCAGTCCTTCAATATTTAATCTCTTCAGAACATAGGGATTGCTGTCAGTTATAATTCAACAGCACAGGCAAGTACACTTAATGCATTTCACACATGACAGCCTTTTAAGACGACTTGAAAGTCAGGCGTTTTACAAAGGATGTTTTCAGGTCTCTTATCCTGTCACAGCTGTGAAAACATCTGCACATTGTCTAGAAACTTCTTTAGGAAAAAACACATCTTGCAGAAGTACAAAAACACAGCAGATAAATCAGTAAGCAAATGATAAAATGTATCAGCATTTTCATAAGCATCTATTTCAGAGGCTCGATGGAGGAAGCTGAAAGGTAGAAAATTGCTGACAGAGGGGAGGAGACTCATAGAATAAAGAGGTAGGAGATGCAAGATGAAGTTGCTGTTGAGTTTTCCTGATTTTATCGTCATCAAGTATTTGAGATAACTAGAGGTGTCATCTGAACAGAAGTGTGAGAGAAAAGAATTGGGGGGGGGGGGTGATGAAATATATTGTTTAACAGTGAAAATAGGATCTTGGCGTTACTTTTGCTAAGCAGATTTTGTTTGAGAGATTAAAGTCTTGCAATGTAGTACAATGACATGTACATGAGTAATGTACATGTCCTTGTGCGCAGTGCAAACCTGATTTTTTACATTGTGGTTCCAATAAAGCGTTGGAATGTGACATGGAATCACTGCTGTAGATGTAGTCTGCGACGCGGTGGCTGATGGAATGAGTGCCATCTTGAAGGGCCATAAACTTAATCGACAAAAACGACTTTCTCGTAGATTTTTTGAATCTAAGTTACTTAAAATAATTTAGCAATGGTACGAACTTGCTGCGTTATTGGATGTAAAGTCCGATCACATGACTGAAACGATAAAAAGATGGAAAACAGACAATTGTTTCACTGTTTTCATGCCTGGAAACAACACAAGGGGTCTAAGGTATCGGAGCTAACAAAAAGAAGGCAAATGGCATGGTTATCAGCGGTGAGACGTCCTGGTATTACGTTCCCAACATCCCAAGATACTTACAAGTTTGTAGCAGACATTTTCATTTTGGTGAGTGTCTTTCTTGATGTTGTCATAAATATTTGCTATGATTTTGTCCTGGTATACTCACGTTTAGTTTATGTTGAGTTCATCTAAGTGGGTCAACCTAGTTTAGGTCAGGCTTATATTTTTTATGTAGCATAGTCCCAAGTTTTGACAGTGGACATCATTGTTATTCCATTACTGTAAAGTAAACTATTAAATTTTATAGTGTCATCATTTTTACAACAGTAATACTGATGTGTGTTCCTGATATGTCCTCTTCAAGGCAAACCATTGTATGAAATGGATGAGATCAATCCAGACACTGAATCTGGGTCACTGCGAGGTAAACGCCACAACAGCAGACTGACATGCACGTCAAAGAGGCAATACAGCAATGTAGTTGAAGACCAGGAAGCAAACACCAGGCGGATCAACAAGTGGGAGAGCAAGTCACAGAAACTGTCAGAAAAATCAGAAGAGATAAATAATGAAAAAACAGTAGCGGAGGCTATACAAGAGGAGCGAGTTCGAGAGGCTGAGGAGGAAACCCCAAAAGAGGATGTCAGCCAGGCTTCAAACTCTGAAGAGAAACGTGAACCAGCAGCAAAAAGGCAACAAATAGAATGCTACTTGTGTGAACAAAGAAGAGAAGAAATAAATATGTTACAGGAGAATAAGGAACTCAGGTCAGAGCTGAATAAAAAAAACAACTGGACAAAGATTTTCTTAAGGATGACACAAAAAAGTAAAACATACAGATCTTCCTTACTTTGTCATCTTATCATTAGTTAGGTCTTTTCTCCTGGCATCAGAAAAACCTCTACAGTTTCAAATGGTTTTACTTAGACTACATTGATCTACCTGTTAAGCAGTTTTGCCATCTTTTTAAGGTGTCACATAAATCTCTGAATAAACCTTTTGGTGACATCAAAGATGTGCTGTATGCACGCCTTAAGTCCATGGTAAGCTGGCCTGAGAGGCATGGTTTACAAGCCATAATGCCTTCTCAAGTTTTGAAACTGTTTGGAAAACATGTAGTAATTATTGTTGATTGTTCTGAATTAGTCTCAGAAAGACCCTCACATTTAAAAGCAAGCGCACAATCCTTCTCTCACTGCAAAGGACTATGAAATACCTGATACCCAAAAAAAGGAAAAGGGGTGGACATGCATCAGACAAGCACATAACAGAAAACTGGCATTCTCTCCAATTTATTACCTGGGGATATTCTGTAAGCTGACAGAGGCTTGGATATTAAAGACATTGTAGGAATGATGTGTACAGAGGTTAAAATGCCATCATTCACTAAAGGAAGAGGTCACCTTGATGCTGAAGATGTCGAAGACACACGAGCTGTAGCTCACCTCAGAATTATTCATATGGGAAGAGTGATTAGTTGCATGAGAAACAAATACAAAATGTTGCACAGAACTATTTAGGTTGTTGCTTACATGAGAGGGTGACACTTGACAAGATTGTGTATGTGTCCTGCAGCTTAGTGAACATGTGTTCTAGTTTGGTTGTAAAACCTAATGAAAGTGAAACTGTAATGCTATACTGATATTAAGTAAAATGAAGATCAGAAAGAAAGATTATTTTCTGCACTCATTATTTTTGAAATTTTGACAGCCTTGGCACTGTTTTGTGTAAAATGTAGATAGTAAAAAAAGAAAATTGTGTTTGTTCCACTTATTTTGTATTGAAATATTTGAACGGTTGAATATTATGGAAGTGGCTGTTTTCTCTCATTTAATAAATCAATGTGGTAAACATTCATGAAACATTTGATTTAAGCATTTCAAGTTGCATGTAAAAAGGTAATGAAGTGATCACATTTTAAGCAAATATTTGCTGTATTTAACATATTTCAGGTAAGAAATGAACATGTAATGAAATAGATTCTGTCCTGCATTTTGTGTAATTGAACATTACAGGACCATACGTGATAATTTGAGGTAATACATTTTATAGAAAAATTGCTACACAAAAATAAGTGCAAATATTAGTCTAACAGCACGACTTGCATGCTGTTAGACTAATATGTCTCCCTTGAAGCTGGAGTTCAGGTGTGCTCTGAGAAATATGTACCAACAAGCTCTGGAAGGCAAATATTTTTAAAGCTTTGTTATTTTGCAGATCAGATGTCCGATCTGGAAAGACACGAACAACAGCCATGTTTTTCTGGGTCCACACAACAAGGACACAGTGGTTTGATTTTGTAACAAAAATCTCAGTTTATATCTGTGTATTGTATAGATGATGTTTGTTCAAGTAAAGTTCCTTGATAGACAGCTGAAATCAAAAGTTTTTGTCATTTGCATCCACAGCCTGCTGGATGCAGGATGTCCTATATTTGTAGGGTCACTTTATCTCCAGGCACCCATTCCCACAGCAGTCTCACGTTATGAGTCCATCAGCAAATGCTTCAAATTCAGGGAAGTTGGTGTTTATGGTGAAACCAGATTATTTAACTTTTAGATTTGTGTGACTGCTAACTCTAATTTTAATGCAGGCCTTTTGTGCATCACCTCGTGATTCACAACCCATTTTGTTTGCACTATAGACTGGCAGGCAGCCCACCATTGCCAGGGTTGCACACCTGTTTAATAACTATTAAAGCTGGGCTTTCCAAACTGTTGGCAAATACAGCATGCAAAGTGGAAGCTGTAATTCGTCCAGCTCAACATTCACTTCAGGCAGAACACTTGTGCTGCAGTCCTGTGTGTTTTTCAATAGCTTCTGCCTGCTCATCAGTCACTGTTGCAGCATCTTTGTATTTTTCACAGTACAGCAAAATAGCTGACTAGTCATGGGACTGTATGTTTTTGTTGTACAGAGATAGAAGTGACTGAGCCTTACTGTGCTCTTGTAGTGTGTCAAGCAAAGGAACCAAGTCTTCCAGATTTGCACCTGGGGTTTTTCTTTTTTGTTGACGGCTTTTTCTGGCTGGTGTTCAATTCAATATTTGTTACTAAGTCTGGGAGTCTTTCATGTGTTTTTTGGCAAACTCTGTGTGGCTGTCATATGTCTGGCATTGAGAAGAGGCTTCCATCAGGCCATTCTGCCATATAGCATCAACTGGTGGAAGGCTGCAATGATAGTTGACTTTGTGGGACTGTCTCCCATCTTTCTACTGCATCTCTAGAACTCAGCCACAGTGATCTTTGGGCTCCCACGATTGTTCAGTTTGGCTGAACAGCCAGGTTTAGGAAGATTTCTTGTCATCCCAAACTTCCTTCCATAAATTAGCAAACATTTCTAAATTTCTTTTTTTTTTCTCTCAAGATGGATATACATTCATGAGAAATAATATTAACTTTTTTGATATTAGCAAATGGCTGCAATCAAACTAAGAGTGAATTTTTTTTTTTTATCATTTTTTTCTCCATTGAATTTTTGCAGTGCTAGTGGCTCGTATTTTTGACAGTAGGCAGACAGGAAGGAGGGCAAGGAGACATGCGGCAAAGGTCGCCGGGACCGGGAGTCGAACCCGCGACGTCCGCGTCAAGGACTGAGGCCTCCAAACATGGGGCGTGCTAACCCCCTGCGCCACCACAGCACGCTCCAAGAGTGAAACATTTAAAGGAGTCTGAATACTTTCTGTTGTTTTCTGCACAGGTGCATTCATACAACAACTCCCTCACGTTAGTCAACACATTTGGGTTCTCTGTGGTGACGTTCAGCGGAGCAGTGGGTGGAGGTATGGAGCCTCGGACATCTAGTAAAAGCATCCAGTTGGACGAAGATGACTGGAACACCATAGAGGAACTGAGGTCGTGGGCTGCCTGCCGGACTTCGCTTTCCTCAGTCTCTGCTGCGGTCCCTCTGTCTGCCGTCCAGCCCAATGCCTACTTTGACCTCATCTGCCAGCTGCTGGCCAAAGCCTCCATTGACTCCAACTGCACACTGCTCAAGGTAAGGGGAAGTTTGATTATTTATGACATAACCCCCACTCTTCAACATGTTAGAAAGGCAGACATGAATCCATTTAGCAGAACTCTGAGATCTTCATTTGGCTTGGGACATATGAAACCAATCAGCCTTACTGGTTTCCTGTCTCCTAGGTCTGGGATGGAACGAGGTGTCCTCACGCTCTGCTGAAAGTCATTGTTGAGCCAAACAGCACAGAAGGGCCTTCTTCTTTCTCCAAACACAAAGAGAGCCACATTGTAAACGTCCTTGTGTACGACAATCATGTGGAGTTTTCCAAACACTTAAAGGTCAGAGTTCAGAGAGTTTTCTCTGGGACTTTTTCCACTTGAGTTAATAGCTAAATCCACCGCTAACTTTCCCCAGAACATTTCAGTGTCAGTTTCATTTCATTTCAGCGTGAAGACACAAAGGTTGGTGTTATAAAAATTATTTGGATTTTGCAAGTTTTTGCAAAACCTGCAAACGTTTACTGCTTCTAAAAACAGTCAAAGTGCTTAAAAAAAAACACCCAGCAACGTATGCAGACTTTCTTACTGATCACTTTCTTTCATGGTTCAAAAAGAAGAGCTGTACCTTCTGTAGCAAAATCATCTTCATGCACCAATGCACCAACTCATGCTGCAAGAAATACCACTGTGTCACTCGCTGCTATGGGCATTAAAGGGGAAAAACCCATGGTGTGGTCACCATCCTCCTCTTACCTCTATCCTATTGAGAACCTTTGGAGTATCCTCAAGCAGAAGATCTGAGAGTGGAAAATCACATGTTATGTCACATGTAAAATCACATCTGGACCTTTGAGCATAAAGTGTGAGAAGAACCACTCAAGTTTGTCTACTTCACTGTAAGTCCTGGGCCAATCGAGAACAGGGGAGCCATGCTACGGTTCTAGCTGGTAACTTAGGTTTTTGCTTCTACCCCTAACAAAGGGAGTATTTCTCTGGACTTATTCTTCTCTGTGTTGAACTGTCCCGTCAGCCTGGTGCCTTTTTGAGAATCTATAACCTCCGAGCAATCCCGGGATCCAGTAGAGCGTCGGGCCTCACTAGCAGCCAGCCTGTGGAGCCGGATCATCTGGCCTTCCACCTTCACGGAGGGACGTCATATGGGAGAGGCATCCGGCTTCTCCCAGAAAACAGCCCAGATGTGCAGGAACTCAGGAGGTTTGTTTGTGCCACTTGTCTGACAGGACAGAATCTGTCACAAACACTTGGTTCCTTTAAATCCTGGGAAGGTTTTTTTTTTTTAATTCAAAGGGCCAATTCTATACAGAGACATAATAAAATAAAAATAGCAAACTTGCATCCATGGAAGAGATTTGTTTATTATTTATTTACATTATTTTTATATCAACTAGAAGAAACTGATCTAATAATTTATTTTAGTTATTAGACTACAAGAATCTAATGACTAGATTAGATTCTTCTTATCTAGTCTACATAAATAGGGGAAACACAGTCTGCAACACCTGAAATTTTAAGCTTCATGGCTTCTTAGCATTGCATTAGGAGAGAAAATGCAATCAGTTTTTTTGTATTTGATGCTGAACACTGTTTGACGAACCAAGGCTTTGACTGTTTATACTGTCCTTCAAATATGTCAGCCCACTGTAGCCATTTAATAAAAAGGTAAATCTTTAATACGATTCCAAGTGCTTTGTTGGACAGAGGAGGGATTCAGAACGTTTTTAATATTTCTGTTGCCTCTTCATTATAGTCAGCTCTCATTTACTAATATATGTGACCCCCATATAGCCAATATCACACAGGTCACAACTTATGAAGGCTATTATAATCTATGACCATACTGTACAGTCTAATAATGGCAGAGTTCAAACTAAACAATGTAGAGAAATACATACTATCTGGCCCTTCTGTCGAAGATTATGATGGGTCACAGAAAATGATGCAATCATGGTAAAATAGCAAGATTAGGGTTATAGAGGCTTACTCTTGGATGTATCTGCATTTACAGATAATTGCTGGCCTAACAATGTATAATATAATAAATAAATAAATAAATAAATAAATAAATAAATGTGCTAGACTGGCAATCTGTCCAGGGTGACCTCATCTCTAGCCCATTGACTGCTGGAGAGAGGCACCATGGGTGAAATGTATTATTTGGTTGAACAAATAATACATTTCCTCTATGGATGCATGTTTGCTTTGATTACTTCATTATGTCTCAAAATTAACCTTTTGGATCTTGCAAAACTTTCATAGAATACAGAGAAAGTAAATCAGGATTGCTTTTTATTCCTCCATGTCCCATTGTGCACCCCGCAAATTTTTTTGTATTTTTGTTATTTTTATTCACTTTCCTTCTAATTGTGTTGTCTATGAAGAAATCAACCCTATGCTTTGCTTTGATCTTGTTTGGATGCTGTTAGAGCCATAGAGGCGTTCTTAGATCCCCAAGACGAAGACGTTTCTGAGCTGAACGACTCTGAGCTGCTGGAAGTGTGGAGCACTCCACCACAGTTTATAGGTATAAAAGACACCTAAAAGTCAGACCCCTGAAGGTTAAACCTCTGAAGATCAGACTTCAGAAGATTGCATCTCTGAAGGTCATAGGAAGTATCAGCAGAACTGCTGATGTTTGAATTATCCTTATAATTATGGCATAGTAATAGAGCTTCTGTTTGTGATTGTAATGGAGTCAAAATTTAGAACAGAATTAGTCTTTGTTTTCTTTGTTAATGATAGCCACCTCCACAATTTAACTTCAGTCTCAATCTGTCTCACTCAATATTTTCCATCTCTGTTTCTGTTTCAGATGGTGATGTGGTGGACTGTAGAACTGGTAAGAAGATGAAATATTACAGCAGTAAACTGAGTTTGGTTCTGGACTAGTGTAAAATATTTTTTAGACAAATCAGTGAGTTTAGTAGCATGACAAAAGAGGAAACTCTGTTAAAGTGTGTGTCACGTTACCACCACAGCAGTTCAGTTATGATGGTGGCAGTGTGATGTGTGGGACTGCCACACTGTCACACACACCGTTTCAGTGTGAGTGACACACACACCGTTTCAGTGTCACTGTCACACACACCGTTTCAGTGTGAGTGACACACACACCGTTTCAGTGTGAGTGACACACACACCGTTTCAGTGTGAGTGACACACACACCGTTTCAGTGTGAGTGACACAGAGATCCATAGACATGAAGAGTAGTCACCAGCAGTCACCAGTCTACAGTCTGATTTGGTTTACCTCCCTATTAAAGCTTTTTTTTTTTTTTTTTGTTATTTGTATTTTGTCATTACCTTGGCCTGAAGTTAAAACACCTTTGTGATATAAACATTGAGCGCTACACTTTTTTGTCCATCATTTTGACTGATGTAGTCAAAAATATTCTGTCATATTCTATCAATATAATTCCTAAATTATGTTGACAAAATATCAATATATTGGCTATTATGTTGCATAAAATTTTTATGCAGTTTAATTAATATTCAACAAGTGGAACACTCTAGATCCCACTACTCATCTATCAAACATATGAACATATCTAACCTGTGCTCTGCAGTGATTAAAAACTACTGACCGAGGAATGAAATCAGTCGAATCCACTTAAATTATGAGACCCCAGCAGCGGTTCACCTGCACTCTTTAATGAGACGTGCTCCAGAGCTTCCTGCCCATAACTCTTCATTGTGCTGTAAGCTACCCGTCTGGTGCATTAAGTTCAGTGTCCGGGATTATATTCAGAAGGAATGTGTTTTGATTGATTTAACTAAAAGTTGAAAGTGATTTGCGCGTTTGCGCTAAATAGGGATGTGAATTGTAATCTGTCAAAACGACAGACTTCAAATTTTTCTGTCTGTTATATTAAATAAACATGACCCCTGCTTGACACACAGAAACAAACAGCAGAAATCTGCCAGGAGTAAAAACATTTGACTGAAGAAGGATCGATGTCCTCAGCTTGGCTCCTGTTTTGTGGGAACACACTTTCAACACATTCATGATGAAAGCCTTTATGGAGTTCATTTTCCTGTTTTGCAGAGCTGTGCTGTGACCACCAGCTGCAGGTGGTGACTCTGTCCCAGGTGAAGCAGAGTGCTGGTGGCCAGACTCACCATGTTCGAGCTCAGATAGGCTCTTATGAGCCCCGCCAGCTTCACAGTGCCCTCAAACTCTTCTGCTGCAGCTGTTCTGCAATGTAGGTCCACACACGGCAGCTGAGTGTTGACCTGTCTGCTGCTAAATGCTCCAATCACAGCTCAATTGCCAGGTCCTCCAATCAGCACCAGATGCAGCTCTACTTCTTTCTGTGAAATCACTAAATCATCACCTCAGTTGGTCTTTATTTCTGCCAGAACATGAGCTACATTTGTTAACTTTATGGGTAATTATGTAGATGGACAGAATAAATATGAATAACCCTTCCTCCACAGAGGTCAGTCTGCTCAAAACATTCCGTATTTAAAGTCACCTGTGAGCAGACAGAAAGACATTTTTGGTCCAGTCTTTAAGAGCCCAGTTGTGTTTTAACAAATGTCATACAAAACCGAAAACAGGAAATAATCTGTTGCTGCTTAGTCATGATACACTGAGCAGCTAACATTGTACCTGTTCATTGCGTATAAAGTTAATCCCAGAGATCGTGTTGAAGTCCAAATTCCAAATTTGTTCCAGTCAGATGAACAATTTGTAAACAAAATCCATTTATTCCACGATACATGGCAACAACAGAGGTCAAACACATGTATGCCCTTCCGGGTTCAACACCTGTCAACTACCTGTCACCTCTTGGTTCATATACTGGAGCCGTCAGCCCCATCTAGTGTCCAAAAAAACAAAAATACACATATTTGGGTCCAATATCCTGTTAACCCTAGTGCTGTCCAAATTCAGATTGCAATGCTGCTAAGAATACTATAATATAATATATTATTTAGAGTATCGAACAAACTAAGTCTGTGTCTTTGTAATCATAACCTGGTTGTTGCCTTCCTGCACTATTCTGCTCAATTCAAATCTCACTTCACAGCTCAGTCTGGCCTTACTCCCATTGAAGTGTATACCCTTTGGTAGATTTTCTACCGGACCAATCGGCAAACAAAAGAAGTTGTTGATGATGATGTGAAGTCTGAATTGTTTTAGAAGTGTAGTCTGCCTGTAGTTTTCCTGTAGTGAAGGAAGCAGTTCAGTCCATGACTGGGGGGTTGTGGACCCCTCGGAATCCTCCAGGATTATATACACATGTGGAAAGGGGGAGATGTGGACATCAGGACAGGTGGAGAGGAGTAATGATGGACAGGTGAACAAGTTGACATGTGAAAAAATGGACAGGTGCACAGGTGAACATGTGGACAAAGCATCTTAGAGCAAATTGCTCTGTTAGGACAATTTGGGACAGTGAGACAGTCTGGGCTTGGTCACAAGCAGCTTAGATAAAATCTAGTCATTTCATATTTGTTTAGGATGTTAAAGAAACGTTTAGACAATGAGCTAAATATATCATAAAGGATCTCATGCCCGGAAGCACAATGCATTAGATTCTGTCAGCCAATTCAAACCACCCATCATTAGATGGCCACCGGGAGCCTGTAGCGCCCTCCTGAGGTTAGATGTGTAATGAAGCGGATCTGCTTAAATATTCCTTCCCAGACTCATGAATATGTTCCTTCCTTCCTTGTCCTTTGAGTAAACAGTGGAAGTAGAGCTTTCTGTGCTCTACCCACTCTCTTTTCTGCTATTGACAGAGAGCTGCTGTAAACATCAGCCTAAATTTCCTTGTACTTTAAAGGACATGCATTTACAAGCAGAACAGCTGTTCTTCAACTACAGCTGTAGTTGAAGAATACTTAATTGAGCATACAATTAATTATTGTATGTTCAATAATTAATTGAGAAAACTTTGCTGTTTGAAACAACGTATTGTGAATTGCTGCTATAGAGATAAAGTGAGGTGTTCTGTGTGAGTCCATGGAGAATTAAAGCTCCACTGTGTTCCCAGTCAGGATATCCCAGATGAAGAGCTGCTGGCTGGGATCTTCTCTGAGGCGACCCGACGCCCTACAGCCTGTACTCCTCCTGAATGGGCGCTGTCGGGACATGTGGACCTAACAGGAGACGCCTCAGCATCCCAACAGCATTCTCCCAGTGTCTACCTGTCCACCAAGCTCATGACAGAGGGCAAAACTGAGCAGCTCATCTTCCTCATGGGTAACAGTCAAGACCAGGAAATGTCTGCAACTTCCTTCAGCGTCTTTCTGTTTTTAAGATGAAATCTTTTAAACTTTGTGGCTTTTCTTCTCATCAGATCGGCAACAAAGAAAATTATGTTTTCATTTGAATCCCTTCCTCCCCCAGGGTGCTCTCTGGAGGAGACACAGCAACTGTCGGCTGCTTACCCCAACGTTGTTCCAGTGGCCCCATCTTGTGGCCAGCTGGCCCTGCTGGACCTGACTGCACCCTTCCTGTTCAGAGGAACAAACAGACACTATGGGTAACAGCGCAGCCCCTCTTCTTCTAGCATCACATAATAACAGAACCAAACCCCAGACAGTTCCACCAGTGTGTTAGGGACAGCATCTCTGACAGCTGTGTGTGTGTTGCAGGTGTAAGCGGTGTTCTGAGCCTGCAGTGAGGGAACTGAGTGCTGCAGGAGTGGAGCAGATCGACGAGATGATAATAGCAGAGAGTGAGACATGCTGCACTTTCTGTTGTTGAAGATGAGAGAGAAAACAGTAACCATAGTAACAGGCTTCATAAGTTAAAGAAAAACAACTGAATGTTTAAAATCTCCAAACAAAACCAGGTTATGGTTAGATGTCAGTCACCATTAACTTCTTATGGTAAGAAATAGTCTGAACTGATACAGCACTCATTCTGATCCAGAGGACCCCAGAGCACCCTACACACTCATGGTGTTGAACTGCTGGCTGTAGCCCTAGCTGCCTTGGGGCAGTCTGACCCCCACCAGCAGGTGAGGCCAGGTGGGTTAAGTGACTTGTCCAACACACCATGAGTTTCCAGGCACCTTAATTACATCCTAATTGGACTGTCATCATTGGATTTTTCAAAAGTGTGACAAAATCTGAACTATATTAATATAAAAACAAAAAAGTGAAATATTTTTCACCCCAGACTGGTAAAAACCAGCCCCATGACCAGCACTTTGCTTCAACAGCGTCTGGGCTCTTATGGCAAGAATCGCCAGAGTGAGTGGAATGAGAGCGTCACTGGAGTCTGGATTTTCTGCCGCTGGCTGGCTGGTTGGTTGACTGGCTAGGGTTCGGCTGACTGGCTGGTGACAGCATATTGACTGCCAAAAGCAGTCTGTTAAAGACAAATTTACCTCCTGAACGTGTCTGACTTGGGGTCAGCCCTAAGCCTTCTGTCTGTTTGCTTGTGTTTTGCAGTCCTCGGCGTGCAGCCGCTGCAGCTGGTCTTGCTGTTGAAGTTGCAGCTGCAGGATGCCACGGACACTCTGGACGTCTACTTGTGGAGACATGCCGTGAGTTTTTGATTTTTATGCTCTTGTCGTCAAGCAGGTAAAGTCTGAGCTTGAACATCTGACTGCAATATGAGAACAGCTGTGTTCATCCAGGAGTTAGAGTCTGTGTGTTTACCAAGGCTGGGTAAAGCCTGGATGGGTTGCCTGCCCATCCGATGACATCACCTTCACTAAAGTGGAACTAGAAAATCTCATCTCAATAATAAACTGGTTTCTGAGTGGATCCTCATTTAGTCATCTGGCCTCTCTGTTGCTAAGGGTTTTTTACTAATCTGCTAAGGTTCTGTGTTCTTTTACAAGAAGATATGTTGTGTTTGTGTGTGCGTGTTTCTATTTTTACATTTAGAAAAAGTCTTGCACATGCAGAACTTGGGACAATCCTTTATTTCTTGTCACTGATAATTTTGGCATTCAGAAAATGAACACTTTTATGAAATGTTGAAATCTCATTAATCAGCTAATTAACTCTACCTGCAAAGATTTTCTGAGTCTCCAGCTCAGGGGCCTTCAACTTCAGCCCTCCAGGACAGGTGACCTTTGACCTTTAGTAAGGTCTCTGGTTCAACACCTTCTCCAAATAACTGGAAACCGGTCAGCTCAAGCTTAGAATCAACAGCATAGGAACCATTGTTCCATAACCTGATGATGGGAGGACTGGAATAATACACAATACTCTGAACTGAGATATTTCCGGACAGCAGAGAAGCAGTCAGTAGGGATGTTGAAGCAGCACTGTGAAGGACATATCTTCTTTTCAACTCCAGCTCCTCACAGCTCAGGACAGTAGGGCACAAAGATGGATCTCATTAATATTTTTGATGAACATATTCATGTAATTCACCCATTTTCCCCTTTGTGCACCAGTTGCCTGTCTACTCCCTTGTCAGTTGACAGAGCTCAGAATTGCTGGCTTCCTACTGGATGGAGGAATTTACTAAACTGTGTTGCTTCTGTCTTCAGGAGCTTTTCTTCAATGTGGCAGCAACAGATATCTCCACCAATCAGGAAGCTCAAAACACCATTCATCAGACCATGAATACACTCTGTCCAGCAGAAGGCAGCATGGGTATGTAATGGGACCAACAACCCAGCTGTGCTCTGAGTCCATGAAGGCCTGTGCACTGAGAGAAATCAGTGGCAGAATGTATCCCACAGTCTGTCTCAGCCCCTTCACAGTCGCCTCATGACTCTGATCACTTCCTGTCCAGTACAGGGTTCAGGTGACCTTGATGACGCCTCACATATATTGCAGGTGACCAGCCATGGCTTGACCTATGTCTCATGGCGTACCCGACAGAGGGCGAGAAGAGGCAGAGCCAGCCCTGCTACCAGATCTGCAATACTGTGGTCGTCAAACCCTGCTGTAACAGTCCAGACAATGAACAATGAAGCATGATGGACCAATCTGGACTGCACATCACCTAACATTCAAGCACATGACGTGTTCTGTCTTCTGAGCTGCTTGATGGGAAACCTATTCCTTTCACTGATGGGATGCTTTCTATTTGTTTCCATCACAACAAACACCATTCACCATAGTGATTTAATGATTTTCTAAATAAAAGTATAATCAATAAGCTTGAATCAGATGTTTTATTGGTGGTCATATTATGTTCTGGCTCATCAGTGTGGCTATACGTTAAAACTGATCACAGGATCAGGGGTCATGTTGGAGGAGAGCTGACCTGTATGGAGTCTTCACTTTCTTCTTTCTGAGGACAAAACCAAACTTTTGGGCCTCCATTGCACCCTGAAAACATCCTGTCCACTGTGCAACCTGGTGGTGGCAGCATCATGCGGGAATGCGTTTCTTCAGCAGGAAGCAGGTCAGGGATGATGGGAGGATGAATGGAGCTAAATCTAGAGCAGTCCTGGAAGGAAACCAGTTAGACTGGAGCAGAGTGAACAGGTGAGATGTTATGGGATGTTTTGGATCAAACTATTTGGAAAAAGAACAACTTTCAGGAGTTTCTCTTTATGAATAGCACCAGTTATAAAGTATTAAAAAATTGCAGGAAAGTATTTGTTATCCATTATTTTATATCTAAAATACAATCAGGATATGGTTCAATCTAGTATAATTCTCTCTAAAGTGACTTATTGACATGGTTACTCATTATTGAACAGAAACTGATTCTGATTCTATTGAGGGTGCCAACCTTGTCACAACTCTTGTCCTTTACATAATCAGGGTTATTACTGCCACTGTTTTCTGCAAGGTGAACGGAATTAATATGGGAAGTTTGACGGATATTTGCTCCTCCCTCTCACTCCCTTCTCTTAGTAATCTTTCATCTCGCCCTCTCCCTCCCTCACCCCAGATTCTCCCCTTCCCTAACATAACACCGGCCCTTTTTCTCTCTGTCTCAGAGCTTCGTGAGGTGGAACTTTTCAAACTTCGGGGCTCTTCAGTCGTGCGAGTGGTGACCTTGGTGTCAGCATATCGGCTCCCCGCACAGACCCTAGTCGGCCCAGGAGTCGGGAGTGGACCCTGGTAGCGCTGCTCATATTCCTAGAAGCCTAGAAGCTCAAGACATCTTTGATCTGACAGCACAGTTTAGAGATGGACCGGGCATCGTGGCGCTGACCGAACCCCATTCTGTTTAAGCCGAACCACCATGCTGCCTCAGCGGCTCCTCTGCTTGCTGCTGTGGAGTAACATCGATGCAGCTCCGCTCCGCCCGCACTTTGGTTCTCGTCCCGGTCTTCATAATGAAACTACCACCCCCGAGAGGAATGCGCTGAGCAGGTCGTGGCCCCCCCAAATAGCCAGCTGGGTAGCCTTGCTTTCCCTTCTGGGCCCGGAACCAGCCAAGCTACAGGGCGCGCTGCGCCAACGCACTGTGCGTAAAAGGTCTGCAATAAATGGACTTTTGCACACACAGGAGAGCATGCGAAAACCGCAATGTACTGTGGAAGAAAGGCTAAAAAAAAAAAACGGGCAAGGGCTTAAATGCGGAATCAGAACCGATGAGAAGGATCCGAGGTCCAATCAGAACCGGAGAAGGCGAAGCGAGCAGCTGTTGGAGGTACCGGTCGCTTTGGCGCAGGAGCGGGACCCCCCTTTCCCATCGATATTCAACCGCAGCAACTATGAGGAGGAGCAGTACTCCCTGTCAGACTCTCCTGAGACCACGCCATTTGGACCAGGGAACCCGCGGACCAGACGCAAGCAGATGAAGAACCCATTTTATCCCCTCACCGCCGTGTCGTACGGAGCCTGGGCGGTGCTGGTGGTGGCCGTCGTCATCTTCAGCGTTGGGATCATCGGGAACGTGGCGCTCATGTGTATTGTGTGTCACAACTACTACATGAGGAGCATCTCCAATTCCCTGTTGGCAAACCTTGCGCTCTGGGACTTCATCGCTGTCTTCTTCTGCCTGCCGCTCGTGGTTTTCCAGAAGCTCACCAAGCACTGGCTGCTGGGAGAATTCTCCTGCAGGATCGTCCCCTACCTGGAGGTGAGAGGTTGGTGGAAGGGTTTTCTACTGCTGAGAGTAATCATGCGCAATGTTAAATCAACAAAGGCCAGGTGTGCTGTGTAGGATTACTAGTGTGTCAGCAGATTGTCCTCCTGAGCTGTGCATCTCTGCAGCTCATTCAGAGCCTTCATGCTCTCCTGTTAATCCAGGTGAATGTCCACGTCCTAGTAGGTCTCCAGCGGGTCCATCCTGTCTCCACATCCAGATGAAGGATTGATTGATCAGAACTCTGGGATGCTGTTGTAGAACCTAACTGCTTTAAACAGAACCAACAGGTTCTGCATGACCTCCTTCCAGGTTCCCTGATCTCCAAGGTTGATGCTTGATCTTTGAAGAACCTCTGAGGCCAGAACCAGACAAGCTGCATTTAGACTGAGGTTCAACTGCACACGGATGGACTTTTTTTCAACAGTGGAGAATCCTGAAGTCAAGCCTTGCTGGATTTTATTTGGAGGAATCAAAATAAAGGGCTATGGATATAAAGAGTACGTTTTTCTGATCTTTATCTGTTAGGAAGGTGAAAATAATACATCATATTTCCTCCACTTAATAACTCTGACCTACGTTGGTCCCAATGAAATACTGACATTTGAGGTTATAATGTGACAACTGGAAAAGTATGAAGAATTAACTTTTTTAAAGCTCTCCATGTCACACCCAAATCACAACAAATTTCACTCTGCTTCAGGGAGTAGAAAGTCAATAGTTTTTGATTTGATCAAAAATTATTGATCAAAAAGCTATTAATCATAGTTCTCAAATTAGGGATGAACAGAGTTTCTTATTTTAGGGAGATGAGTGGTCGGCTGATACTTAAATATAAAGCCAATCTGATTCACCGATCTTATCTACTTCAGCAAAGGTATAAAAATTAGCTATTGTCTTCTGTTTCTCTGCTGTGGGGGAGGTTTGACTGATAGACCCACCAGGTCAAGTCTGCATCTTTGCAGTTATCAATAGTAATCCTATTGTTTTCAACTTTCTTTCTATATTTAGCACAATTTCACACAAAAAATGGTATGAGCCAAAATCGGAATTGGCAGATCATTCTAGAAAACTGCAATCAGTGGAACTCTATTTATACTCTTACAAAATTCTGATGCACCTTTGTTACAGATCAAACATTTCTGTTTTTATGCACCACCCAGGCCCATTTACCAGTTTCAGGGCCCGACCAGAACCCCTCAATATTATTACTGAGGAGTTCTGGTGAAGGCCAATGTTGTAATTGAAACTGTAAGGGGTGTATGGTTCCAGGACCAATTTTCAGGTCCTGAAACTGGTAAGTGGAGGGGTGCATAGAGATAAAATGATTGAACTGCAACAACTGAGTCAGGTTTTGCGTTCCTGAGACCAGAACTCCCTTCTCAATTAATGACTAAAAATTGAGCTTTTTAGTGTGTGCACAACTGAAATGGTAGGGAGAACTTTTTTTTTTTTTTTTTTGTTGCTGGCAGTTTGTCTGACTGTAAAGCTCGATTGTTGTTTCTGGCTTGTCACCTATTTCTGGCCTTCAAATTTTTGACAATATCAAGAGGACATTCACTTAGTCTTTATTGTGTAATACACGTGGTTAGATTAAGTTGTTTTAGGTCTGGGGGTCGGTTAAAACTCCAGAAAGGGCTGAAATCACCCAATGCAAAAAATAGCCCCCTCCTGTTAGCATTTTGAAGCAAACTTACCACCAGTTCCACTATAAGGATTGTTAATTTTTTTTTATTCTTTGCCATTTTAACAACATAGTAAAAGATTATTAAGGCACCTAAAGGCATACTTCATTAGTCTAAAGTGAAATAAAATACTGGATTGAGTAGGAGCAGTCTGTAGATTAACAAAGGATAATGTAGATGACATTATCCTTTGGCATTCTAAATTATTTCACAACAATATAGTAAGTTTTTTGTGTTGATCCTGATTCAACTGATTTGAATCTTACATAAAGAACAGGGATTTCAATTGGAAACTTCTCATCAAAGAGGTCAAAGGTCTCATGTGGGGTACCCCAAGGTTCAATCCTAGGACCCCTCTTATTCAATATTTATATTCTCCCACTAGCTCAGGTTATAACAGGAAATAATATTAACTACCATAACTATGCGGATGATACTCAGCTCTACATTACGATGTCACCAGGTGACCTTTGACCCCATCCAATCACTGAATAAATGCTTAGAACAGATAAATGTGTGGATGTGCCAAAACTTTCTCCAGCTGAACAAAAACAAAACTGAAGTGATTATTTTTGGACCTAAAGAGGAACAATCTAGAGCTATAGATCTAGAGTCAATGCACAGATTCAGTTATTACAACTAAAATCTAGCGATCAGGCCTGAAACCTGGGAGTAGTGATGGACTCGGACTTGAACCTCCAGAGCCACATACAGACAGTAACAAAATCGGCCTTCTATCACTTGAAGAACATCTCCAGGATTAGAGGACTAATGTCTCAGCCAGATCTAGAGAAACTCATTCATGCTCTTTAGTCGCATTGATTATTTCAGCAGCGTCTTCACAGGCCTGTCCAACAAATCAATCAAACAGCTGCAGCTGATCCAGAAGCTGCTGCTCATGTTCTCACTAGAACCAGGAAGATAGAGACATAACACCAGTTTTAAAGTCCCTCCACTGGCTCCCTGTAGCTCAAAGAATAGACTTTAAAATACTGTTGTTAGTTTACAAGTCACTGAACGGTTTAGCGCCACAATACATTAAAGATCTGCTGTTGTTGTATCAACCTGCCAGACCTCTCAGGTTCTGGTTCTGGTTATGCTCTGCATCCCCAAAACCAGAACCAAAAGAGGAGAAGCAGCTTTCAGCATCTAGGCACCAAAAATTTGGGACAAACTTCCAGAAAACTGTAAAACAGCAGAAACCCTGACTTCCTTTAAATCTCAACTAAAAACGCACCTGTTTAGAATTGTATTTGAAATGTAATATGTAACAATGTACTTTTTTTAATTTCTATGTTGCATGACTTTGTGTTTTGTGTTTATGATGTAAAGCAGTTTGAAATGCATTGTTGCTGAAATGTGCTATACAAATAAAATTTGATTGATTGATTGATTGATTGATTGATTCAACTGTCAGCAGCAAAAGTAAAAAAAAAAGGGCAAATATTTATTTGGTAAATACCAGTGAAATTCTGTGTGCAAATGCCTTTCAGGTGCTAGCTTACTATGTCTAAGATGTTTTGTGGCAGGTGCAAAGGTTCATCAAATAAGTGTAAGTGTTGTGATGTTCATGGATTGGTGTTTGTCACTTAACATTCTGCTTTTGCTCTTCTCCCAGGTGGCATCTCTCGGGGTCACCACCTTTACACTGTGCGCTCTGTGCATTGACCGTTTTCGTGCAGCCACTAATGTGACGATGTACTATGAGATGATTGAGAACTGGGCATCCACCATGGCCAAGCTGGCAGTGATTTGGGTTGGAGCGATGCTGCTGGCGTTACCTGAGCTACTCATTCGACAGCTGGTGACAGAAGACAGTGACGCCCCTGATGTGATGCCCTGTGACCGTTGTGCAGTTCAGATCTCCACTGAGCTCCCAGACACGCTGTACGTCCTGGGGCTGACGTATGACAGTGCACGCCTCTGGTGGTACTTTGGCTGCTACTTCTGCCTGCCAACACTGTTCACCATCTGCAGCTCACTGGTCACTGCCAGAAAGATCCGTCACGCTGAGCGAGCTTGTGTACGAGGGAGCAAGAAGCAAATCCAGCTGGAGAGCCAGATGAACTGTGCTGTGGTGGCCTTGGCTATTCTATATGGCTTTTGCATCATCCCTGAGAACATCTGCAACATCATCACAATGTACATGGCGACTGGCATTCCCAGGGAGACCCTAGACATCCTACATCTGGTCAGCCAGCTGCTGCTGTTCTGCAAGTCTGCAGGGACCCCTGTGCTGCTGTTCTGTCTATGCCAACCATTCACCAGAGCCTTTCTGGACTGCTGCTGCTGCTGCTACCAGGAGTGCAGCCGACCCCATAACAGAGAAGTTGAAAATGAATGTTCCACAGCTGAGCTGGAGCTCTCACCATTTAGCACTATCCACAGAGAGCCCTCCACCTCTACAGCTTACTCTGCGGTGGGGACACACTGCTGAGATCATCGCTGACTGCATGACTAAACGGCTCCAAGCTGTTTCATTCTGAGACCCCAAATGTTCAACTTGATACCAGCTGACAGACTCATAAGAAAAATGTCTGTCCATCCGGTGTTTGCTGGTATCAATGGGTGAATGCAATAACCAGAAACCTTTTTTTTTAATAGTAGAAGGTTTCTGACAGCCTACCTGCCTGTTTTGATCTCTTTGGAGAGAAAATATTAAAGTTTCATCCATCCATCCATTTTCCGGTCACCCTTCTCTCTAACGGGGTCGGGAGGTGCTGGTGCCTATCTTCCGGGCGAGAGGCAGGGGACACCCTGGACAGGTCGCCAGTGTGTCGCAGGGCAAATATGAAAGTTTGGTTATGTCAAATCAAACTTTTTTGAGCTTTACATCATGTTATAATGGTTTTTCCTTATCAAAAAACACCCGGAATGTTGCTTTGATTCTTTCATGTCTGTTTGAGTAATTATGTAATATCCATGGCAACCGCCTTCGAGATGTATCTCCTCCCTGGAGCTGCAGTCTCCAGCTGAGATTTCCCCTTGTTTTCTTAAAAGAATGCAGTCGGTATGAGTTAATTTAGTATTTTTACAGCTTTTGCTTGTATTCATTATCACTTTTTACCAGTTGTAACCTCTATATTTATCAAGGCACAAAAAGACTCAGTATGGCTGTGAATAAAAGAAGTGTACAAAGCATAATAGCTGTTGGATGTTGTGAATGAGCATTTGAATGATTTGAGTACTTCCATTTTACTTTTACATTGAAATGTTGGAAGGGTTTTTTTTTGTCATTTCAAACTTTAATTTGGATATGCGTAGTACTTCTTTTTCATCAGTATTTTAGAAAGGAAGAAAGAAATAAACAGGAACACCACTAAAAGAAAAAAATCTTGCTTTTTCTGTTTTTGCATCTTTGTCACACTGATTATTCAGATTATCACGTGAATTTTAATATCAAAGATAATCCGATGATGAGTTTTATGATAATGAGTTTAGTTTCTACAGAAAAAATCTATTCAAACAAACTTGACCTAATACAAATATAAAATTTGCCTTGTTTTTAAATTATGGATTAACTTAGACTAAACCTAAATGGATAAAATAGGCCAAAAGCTCTAAAAAGACAACGCATCAAACCAGTCCCATCTCGACGGCCAGTCAACAGCAAGGATGCAGTGTGTCCTCATGCCTGATATCCCAGACTCTCATGACAGTTGAATGATTGTTAGAATAATAATCATAAAAATCACAAAAGACCTTAGCCACAGTGGCAGGTCACTGATCCTGTGTGGGGACAGCAACAGTATATTTACTAAAAACATCTGTCAAGACCAAAACATTTTCCAAGCCATTCTGGGTGGGCTGTAAGGTGGTTTAATCAATGGCCAGAATTTCATTAGGACGTGATGCCGGTAAATGTCCCATAGCCATGAGCTTTAGGGTGGACATGCTTTGCCACGTGGCACCTCTCACAAGCCTGGCACCATTGGGCCACATCAGAGGCCATATGAGACCAGTAAGAGCACCAAAGTTTGCTCCACTCCCTGGTGACCATGTTCTTCATGGACTTGGGTCAGAACATCCTTAATTAACACACTTGGCAACATCAACTGGAACACAGCATCACTACCATACGATCTAAATACCTTTCTATAAAGAACTCCATCTCTCTCGACAAACCGGTCCCACTGCCAAAGCTCCATGGTTAAGCAAATGGCCATCGACACCCCTACGTGTCTCCGCCTTGGATGAAGAAACGCTCCTGCAAGTCACTCACCAAACCAAACCAGTGCACCTTGTCAGTTTTGGGAACCATAGTGAAACCATTTCATTTTTTGTTTTCCCAACAGCTATTATCTTGGGATTTAGTTAGTTACAAAGGCATAACCCTCATATCAATTGGGCTAACAAACTGATTGAATCCTGGTCAATCCCCTGCCATGCCTCCTGTCTCCGCTCCGCTGTTCCCCATGCCTCCTGTCTCCGCTCCGCTGTTCCCCCGGGTTCACCGCCGGCAGAATCACATGAGGCTCACCTGCTGGATCTGGCCGGCGTTCCACCTGAGTACCATGATCTAATTCAAGTTTTTTTCTAAAATTAAGGCTGTTTCCTTACCACCTCATCGACTGTACGATTGTGCTATTGATCTCCTCCCCGGTGTGCCACTACCATCCAGCCACTTATACAACATCTCCCGACCCGAGCATGAAACCATGGAGAATTATATCAGGGACTCATTAGCTGCCGGCATAATCCGCCCGTCATCCTCTCCCCTAGGAGCAGGATTTTTTTTTTGTAGGTAAAAAAGATGGTTCACTCCGCCCCTGCATTGACTACCAAGGTTTAAACCAAATCACCGTTAAAAGTAAGTATTTCCTTCCCCTGTTAGCATCAGCTTTCGAGCCAGTTTACGATGCCAAGATGTTTACTAAATTAGATCTTAGAAACGCCTGTCACCTACTCCACATCCGTCAAGGTGACGAGTGGAAAACCGCATTCAAAACACCCATTGGTCATTTTGAATACCTGGTTATGCCGTTTGGCTTATCCAACGCTCTTGCCTATTTTCAAGCCTTAGTTAACGACGTATTAAGGGACTTTTTGAATGTATTCGTCTTTGTTTACTTGGACAATATTCTGATTTATTCCAAGTCCCCCGAAGAACACAAGCGTCATGTACGGCTTGTACTGCAACGGCTTTTGGAGAATAAACTGGATGTGAAAGCAGAGAAATGTGAATTCCATAAGTCTGCTGTCTACTTCCTTGGATTTATCCCAGAAGGCGGGCAGGTCAGACCAACAGAAGAAAAGATCAGAGCGGTTCGAGAGTGGCTGACCCCTGAGACTCACAAACAACTACAAAGGTTCCTTGGTTTTGCAAACGTTTACCAGCGTTTTATCCGCAATTACAGCCAGATGGCCTCACTGCTAACCGCTCTCACGTCCACTAAGACCCCATTTAACTGGTGGAGATGGCGTTTCAACGACTCAAAACTCTGTTTTCCCATGCCCCCGTGTTAATTCAACCCGACCCAAAGAAATAATTCATCGTCGAGGTTGACGCATCTGACACCGGCGTCGGAGCCGTGCTTTCCCAAATTTCTGGCACTGATAATAAGACTCATCCTTGTGCGTTCTTCTCTCATAGACTGTCCCCTCCTGAACGGAACTATGACGTAGGAGATTGAGAGCTCCTGGCCATCAAATTGGCCCTGGAGGAGTGGCGTCACTGGTTGGAGGGGGCCCTTCATCCTGTGTTGGTAGGACAGACCACAATAATCTGTCATACATCCAGTCCGCAAAACGTCTTAATCCCCGTCAATCCCGCTGGTCCCTATTTTTCTCCTGATTTAATCTGTCCATTTCGTACTGCCCAGGCTCTCGCAATGTAAAGCCCGACGCTCTGTCTCACTTATATTGCCCAGATGACGCAGAAAAGGATCCCACCACCATTCTACTGCCTAGCTGCACTGTAGCTACAGTGGCTTGGGAAATAGAAGATCTCATCAAGCAAGCACAGCAGTCCGAACCGACTTCCAACTCGTGTCCACCTCAAAGGATTTATGTCCCCTCAGCAGTCCAAGCCCATTTTATTCACTGGATTCATTCATCCAGGTTTTCCGGACACCCAGAGATCAGTCGTATCATCACACTTATTAACTGCAGATTCTTGTCCTCCATAAGGATGTTAAGGAGTTTGTTTTAGCCTGCACCATTTGCTCGAGAAATAAAGCCTCCCATCTACCCCCCTCTGGTCTCCTTCAGCCATTACCCATTCTATTCTCAAACGACCCTGGTCCCATATATCCATTGATTTTGTCAACGGGTTTCATCACTATATTCACTGTTATTGACTGTTTTTCTAAAGCCTGTCATTTGATTCCTCTCAGAAAACTCCCCAAAACTTTTAAACCACGCAACTCCTCGTCAAATATGTTTTCTGTCTGCACGGGATCCCATGGGAGATATTCTCTGATCGAGGACCTCAATTTGTCTCACAAGTATGGAAGGCTTTCTGTGCTTCCCTGGGAGCCAAGGTAATGCTAACTTCTGGTTTTCATCCACAACTAATGGTCAGACCTAACCCAAGAACCAGGAGTTGGAATCCACCCTCTGTTGTTTCTCGTCAACCAGCCCCACTGACTGGAGTCAGTTTCTTCCCGGGGTAGAGTATGCTCATAATTCACATGTTTCTGCTGCCACGGGTCTGTCTCCTTTTGAAGCATCTCTAGGCTATCATCCGCCACTACTCTCCACCGATGAGAAGAGCATCTCCGTCTCGTCGGTTCAACACCACATCCGCCGCTGCCGGAACGTCTGGAGAAATACTGTCAACTCCCTCAACAACACCGCTGACCAGAACAAGCTTCTGGCAGATCGTAGACGGACACCCGCTCCCAGTTATGCCCCCGAACAACAGGTTTAGCTTTCATCTCGGAACGTTCCCCTGAAATCCATATCAAAGAAACTCTTCCCCAGGTTCATCGGTCCATTTGTCATTGAAAGCATCATCAGTCCGCCTGTAATCCGTCTTCGCCTTCCAGCCTCCCTGCTAGTTCACTCCACTTTCCAAATCCAACCGGTCCGGACCAGCACTTTGAGCCCTCCTTCCGAGCCCCCTCCTCCCGCCCATTTCATTGATGGCCACCCGGCCTACTCTCTCCGCCGGATCGTGGCCTCCCATTAACGGGGTTGCGGTTCGCAGTACCTCGTTGATTGGGAGGGATACGGTCCGGAGGATCGGTCCTGGGTTCCTGGGTCATTTATTCTGGATCCCTCGCTCATTGATGATGACCGATCTTCGATCCCGTCCAGCTCTTCTCGGCCGCCAGTTGGCGACCGTTAAAGGGGGAGTAGTGTCAGGTTCTGGGAGGTTCTTGTTTTTGTTTGTTTTGATCCTACTGCTGGCCACCACATTGGCCACAAGATGACACCAGAGACACTTACCTGGTGGGACGTGCTCATCATTCGGCGCACCTGTCGGTGTTTACTCATCATCATCTGGAGGATATAGGGATCTGGCTGCCAACACGTCGATGCCTCAGTGTTATCATCACATGGTACTCTGAGCCCCTTAGAGCTAGCCTCTGAGTCTTACCTCTGCGTTATTCTGAGCTTTTCCTGTTTTTTCTGCGCTCTCCGGGTGCACACTTCCGAGTTGTTTCTTTGAACCTCCCGAAGGACTCAACACAGGCTTATGGTTAAGCCTCCCTCGTGAAACCAGGGTCATTACCCACTGGTTCCCCGAGTCTCATCTCCGTTGGATCTCAAGCCTCCAGTCTCCTCTGGTGGGCAGTCAGACCCTAACCCTCTGTCACCAACCTCCGACTAACCTGTCCGCCCTGCACTGCAACCTCTGTGTCCTGGATCCCTGCTGCCGTGCTCCACTTCCTGGAACCTGCCACTGATAAAACCCCAAAGAAGGGGAACGTTCCTGCTCAAGTAAGGAAACTAAAGAAGTTTTTTTTCTCACACTATCCAATTTCCGACGACACCTGAACTCATCATTTCTCTACGCTGTGTCTTAGTGAGCCACCACCACCGTGATACCCTGTTGGACCCGGATCATTGCATTATTATTGTAATAAATATCTTTAACTAAGTTTCTTCTACTGTGGTGTTCGGCATGTGGGCAAGAAGTCTAAACCCCAACATGACAGACGAACAAAGTATGGTGTTTCGAATCACAGAACTGGCTTGATGATGAAGAAGGTGTTGCAGCGGGAGGAGGAGGTTGATTGACAAAGGCAGGGATGTCTGTTGGTCTGATGAGCTTTCATCTCTGCATTGATGGTGAGGTCACAAGCACTTGGGTCTTTATCTTTGCCTTGGTCTTCATCTTTTCCTTGGTCTTCATATTTGTCTTTGGGGTCTGAACCCAGCTGATGAGAGAAGTGCGATTTGAAGCCACATGTTGCGGGGCTGACGGATTGGTCCCCATGCGCAAGACACTCTTCTGCTTTGTGGCCCCGGCTCTTCTTCAGCTGCAGAGTTCTTTGTCCATCTCGGTCTTGGCGAGAAGCTGCCTGGAGGATCCAACCAAAGATTCCTCTTTTGCTGCACCTTTTATAGGGTTTATCCACCCTTTTGGTGCATTTGCATTGGCTAACACTGTTGCTGTGCCTGTTTCATTGGCTGACTGCTTGGACAGATGATCCATGTACATCTCTATCTTAGAGACATTTTATTCTGATTTCTGTACTAATGTCTCAGAATTGCTCAACAATCCTCCCTTGGCTTTTCCTTGAAATGTTTAAGTTGTTCAACCATCTATCTCCAAATAAGGCATTGGTATTCTCTGCTCTTCCGTTAGTTCCCATTTTACACCAAACCTTTCACCTACTATCTACCTCCAACACATTAATGATCTTTAATTGCAGTTACACATTTTACACCATTTCACGTTCAATGTCAAAATCACATTCATAACCCTTTTAGTTTCTTTGATTTAGCATTTATAATTTTGTGATAACCATAACTTATTACTCTTATTATAATCATAATGTGAGTTATTACAGATGTTCTGAAAAGAAACCAAGAATAATCAATTATTGTAATTATTTGATACCAAAGTTACAGTTACTTGTTTTACTTGTAAGTTTTCCCACAAATGTAAGTATAAATCTAAGTATTATGAATATGAATATAAGTACTTTACTTTAAATCTTATCTAATTACTCAAAATGTTTAGATTTCATCCTTTAAAACTTTCATGCTTTGAAAGAAGGAATAATCTCAGCTATTTTTATACATCTGCAAGCTGGAAACTTACTTCCTCATTTTTCAGGAAACCTGCTCTTCCTGTCTCATCTCTCTCTCTGACTATGATTTCTCATGATTAGATAGAAAAAAATATATAATTATAAGTAACATTAAAGCTAAGTTTGCCAGAGACAAAAACAACACACACAATCAGATTTATTTCATTGAAGTCTGGGTCTGCTGTTGGATCTAAATGTCACTTGTGTAACTAATTTTAAAGACAACTTTATTTATTGTTATTGTTAACTAAAATCTCCAACATGGGGAAATGGGACCCCGCCTCTCGCCCGGAACGCAGCTGGAGATGGGCACCAGCTCCTCCCGACCCCGTTAGGGAGAAGGGTGACGGAAAATGGATGGATGGGAAATGGGATGATCTCGGATTTTCTTGATACACCTTAAAGTGCTCCAGATGTTGATCCACACTTGAAGTAAAGACAACAATATCATCAAAATGTAACAGGACAGACTGGCACTGTTGATCCCCAGAGAAATTCTGTCCTTGTCTGTCTGTTCTGTCCGTTGCATTAACCACTGGAATGTGCTGGGTGCTTTACAGAGCCCAAAAAGCATTTGGTTCCATTTAAACAGCCCAAAGGAAGGCTGGAATACCATCGTGGCTACTTTTGCTGGGACTTCAGTAATTCATACAGGGAGAGTAACAACATTAACATTTAGTGTGCCAACAACAGTGCGAAGGTATAGCACCACCTCAGTCGAACTAACATGAATAATGGGCACATAAGCTATGTTCCCCTGATTACCTCAAACAAGGCAGGGGAAGCAAACAAATCCAGACTCTAATGGCTCAAACAGAATGGTAGAGCCTGAAAACCCATCAGATCATGGGTGGAGTCAATTTTCATGACTCCACCAGGAATCTGACGGCCCTTTTTACCCCTGACCGTAACCCTTTCAGAACTACTCCAAGGTTCTTGTGAGTAGGCAGACTGGCACTGCTGCAGTGCCTGCATGACTGACTGAGGGGCCTCAGAAACACCAGACACAGAAGACCAAGCTACACCACGCAGCCCATGTAGTGCTTAATTTGAAACATGATTAACCCCCACCTGGGTCAGAACATTTTATGTTGGTCAGAATATTTTTTGACCCGAGGTGGTCTCAAGGACAGTGAGGGGTGGGGTGAAAAGAGGGGAAGGTTTGGGGGGGGGAATAGGGGAGATGGGGATGTAGTGGCATCTACCCCCCAGGAGGGGGTGAGTGGAGGAGAGAGAAAGGACGAGGGATGGAGAAACATCATACTTGTATTTAAAATTGATGAGCAGTTTTTCCCAACACTGATCCTCAAACTGACCTGCATGAGTGCAATTCAGCAAAACCCTGTTAATCAGCCATCAATTAAAATCATGTATGCTGAATTAGGGAAATGCATAAAACTTGCAGGGCATTGTGCCTTGAGGAGTAGTATGAAAAACACAGGATTATACATTGGCAATTCAATCAATAGAATTCGACCAGAAAACAACATTGATTCAATAACATCTAGCCATTAATTGGCTAGAATTACATTTTTTGATGGTTTATCCACCATCAAAAAATGGTGGATCAGTCATCAACTTTAACCATAAATTCAAACTTTATGGTCACCATAATTTAACATTGCAGTAACATCTTTTGCAAAAAAGCCAACAACATACTGTTGGGACATCCCAGGCATGTAAATAGTGGGGATAGACTGCTTCACTCCTTGTAGTAAGTTGTAGATAATTTTGTGTCAATATATTACGCGCAAAGAGTCGGCAATAATTTTTATGGACAAGTAAGAAAATGTACAGAAAGGAATCACCACCCACTGTCCTCAACAGTGCTTAATTTAAAACATGATTACCCCTGCTCTCACCCAGAGCTCCGATGAGAAGGAGAACAGGGGAAGGGGTGCGACAAAACAGCATACGTTGATTCAATATTGATCAGATATTGATTAGACATTGGCATTTCATTCATTAGATTTCAACCACAAAACAACATTGATTCAATGACACATTTTCAACATTAGTTACTTGGCTTGAATTGGATGATTGTTTAATGGTTGATCCATTAAACAATCATTAAACATCAGTTGTCGACTGCAACCAAAAATCAACACTTCTGGCTATAATTCAACAACGTTGAATTACTATCATGTGCTATCTGGGAAAACACTAACATCGTAAACACAAAACACTATCAATCCAAATTTTGATAAAATTAAAATGAAATACATAAAATAAAGTTAAAATAAGGTTAAAACAATTTTTTATTACATCCTACCAAAGTGTTTGAGAAAGAAATGCATAGTCAGTCACTTTCTCTGAGTGGTCATAATCTGGCACCTAGAAAACTAAAGCCCCTCTGTTATTTTTGACCAGAATAGGTCATGAAACATCCCTTAGGTCCTCAGGATTTCTGTCTTTGTCCTCTGGTATATGGCCAAAGTTGGGAATATCCTTTTCTAGGATGCAAGAGAAAAACTGGATAAGTTTTAAGGAAGTTTGTCCAGGCCAGTAATCCAGGTCCTCCCATCATGTTGTGTCATTCCCCAAAAACTCTCCCGGTAGCAGTTGGGAGAAGGTCAGTGAGCAGCTTGTTCAATATCACAACCTTAGTGTACCCATAGCCCTTTTGTTTCTGAATGAATGGCACTGTCTAATTACTGGAGCAGCGACAGGGGCTGCCAGCCCCATTAACAAAAGACACAAACATCCAAGGCCAGAGCCAGAGAGCAAATCAAGGCCCAATGAATGATTAGACAAGAATTTGGTTCACATACAAAGAGGGCCCTTCAAGTCATTATGTAGCCAACACAATTAGAGGAATGTTGTGTCCTTATGCATGTAAGATTGCATAAGGACATGCATGTAAGACTTCAAAAAATAAAAAAGTTTAATCAAAAGATCAAAAGATGAGGCTGAAAGAAAGACTACTCCAAGAAATCAAGTAATCAGGGATGAAGAGTCACACTCCCATTACGACTCATCTCTACGGCCCCATCACACACACACGCAAAATTAAATCCCCCCATGCAGCTGCTGTTACAAATTTTGTAGTCTATCTGACCCAACAAAAGCGTAACAATTTTAAAAGCATGCAACTACCTTGCTTTCTTTGGTCTAATAGTGATACTTAGCAACATTTACTGCTCATGAATTTTACATGCAATATTGCAAGTAGGTTGCTTAATTTTTTTCCTATTTGTTTTAGATTACTGAAATTTCTCTCCCCACGAGCAACAGTCATAGGCAACATGCAAAATACACATGAAGCAATCCAGACTTCTCATAAAATGCTATCTAGTTGCATTTTATTCAAGCTGCAGTATATAACTTTAATAAAATAATGTTTTCTCCATATTTATTAAAGCTGTCACCATGTTGTGACAGTTTATGAGATAGATAATCTGTGAAAACAATCAATCTCCTCCAACTCCTCCCTGAGCTACTATTACTAGCTAAAGAAATGCAACGTCCTGACCAAAACAACCAATCAGAACCAGTAGGTCGGTCTTAGTGCTGTCTATCAACCTCATTCATTCACTGCTAAATGTGCTAAAGGTGGAGAAATAACTTATCATTACGGGAAAAATGTTTATTGCTGTCATTGGTAGTTATGCTAACGAGACTGAGCATTCACAACAGGCTGTGTTAGCTCCAGTATAGCAGCCACATGAGATTGACAGCACTAAAACTCTCCTGTCTCTGATTAGTTTATCACACTTAACTCATCTGTTAAGTGTGATAAAAAGGTACAGGGACAAGTTCAATATATGAATATTTTGGTAATTTCTTTCTTTAATTCATTAAATGTTAGTGAAATAGAGGCGAACAGTAGCTAAATTAACTATGCTGTATGATTGATAATCTCACACAGTCTACTCATCTCTCAGGAAAAAACAAGGTACAAAATTGACACTTTAACCTTTTTCTCTCTTCTTATTTTTTGAAAGCCTAACTTTATTTTTATTTATTTAAACCTAACTTTATTTTTATGTATTTTTCTTAGCAGCATAGTGACTGCTACAGTCGTTCTTGTCTTGTACTAACTGCTACCCTCACCATCAAGTGTTCCAAGCAGGAAAGAACAATTTCATGCAAATCCAGGGGGGTTAGGTGCAAATATGGATGTGTGTATTTTGGTCTAAAAGGGGTAACATTTAATTTTTACTCATAAAAACCATTTTAGAAAACACAATAAAATGAATTTTGTAATTGACAGGGCCCCATTTTTTTTTAATTTCTATGAACAAAAAAAAAATTGTGGAGGCCGCCCCTCTTGGCCAGGAGAGGGGGGCCCTGTGCTGTCTATCACATTGAAATTGTCATAACGTTTCCCACCTATATGGTGCCCCTGGGTCACATACCTCACATACTCAGCATGTGTGGAAGCAGCTCCTGCACAAACATGTATTTAAATGCACTGTAGTATTAACTGTAGAAGGAGGTTCTACCTGTAAATATGTCTGTTTGTTCCATGGATTCCAGGCCGCAATGGTTCAAACCAGAAGCAATCAGACATAGCTTGTCTCAGACTAAATAAGGCACCATGTTCTGTTTGGTTCACTGTAACTATGTTCACTGCGAGGGCGAGCTCACACTGGGTCGTTGTGACAACAGCAGGCTAAGACAATGGTGCACTGTATCCCCTGGTTGGGTGGCAATGATGATGACAAAACAATAGTGAGAGATCAGCCAGCTGAATTCAGATGCTGCAGATATATTATTATGAGAAGTCAAAGTGTCTTCACCAACAGCAAAACATTGTTAAGATTCTGTCCACACAGCAGTGTCTGCTCCTGAATTATTTTATAGTTTGTTAGACTGACTCTCAGTCTCAGGAAAAAAAAGTGTTTATAGTCTGAAGCTTATAAACAATGGCAGCTGTGTCCTCCAGATAGACAGCAATGAGCTTTAACCTCTTTTCTTCATATGGATGTATGCTGATCATCAAAAGAGAACCAACTGTTGTTAGAAGTCTGCACACTTTTACATTGAAAGTTGGCAGAGCTAAATCAGTTAAAATTTATTTGTAAAGTTTCTTGAGAGGGTGTAAATTTAATTAATAAAAAAAGCAATATCTTCATCAATTTATAGTCAGCATTACTTCACAACAGTACAGTCCAGTGTTTCTCAATCCCAGACCTCACAGCCCTGCATAAATTAGCTGTCTCTTTTCCAGAACAGCTGATTCAAATGATTGCAGGACCTTCTCTTCATTCCATTAAGTCAGACAGAAGGCTGTTTTTCACCCATTTATAGACGTCAGGTATGTGGCAGAAGGGAAACATATAAAACATGCAGGGCAGAGTTCCCTGAGGCCTGGAACTAAGAAACAGATTGGATGTCACTGATTGATAACAATTGACCCATGTTCTGTTCATTATTTATATTGGTTAAAAAGTTTTTTAAAATGGAGCCTAGGCGAAAATTCAAGCTGGGAGACTCGACCCAGCTGACACTCATCTCTCAATCACCACGTCCTACCGCAGCCAATCAGGTCTGGAGAAACACATCGCTTCAAGCCAATCGTCATCCAGGAATGCCTTCAAAAGCCAAGCTGCCGTAGGGTCGTCCTGCTCGTCGGTGTGCTCGACGTGCCTCCTTCCCCCTCATCTCCACCTTCGTCCTGATGGTAGTCTTCTAGGATTCTTTCCACATCCAGCTCCACCACCCGTTTTCGGTCCCGGGGGAAGACTGTCCGAGCTCGGCCGAGCTGATGTCCTGTCCGCGGTGATCCGCGACTCACAGTCTTCTGCCAGGCCCGAGCGCCAAAGAATTTGTATCATTAAATCTTCTAACTGATATTTTCTTCTCTGTGTGAGTCTATCCAGATTGAAATGTGTGCAGTAGTAATGACCTACTTCTGAAACCGCACAATATGTGTGGCATGGCCCACTGTGTCCTAAGCCAAGGAAATAGACATTATGTGCACTGAGTTCAAATTCATAAGGGAAACATATGCTGTTATACCGCGTCTATTGAGGGGATTTCCAGTGAGCTAACTTGTGGTGAGAAATAGGGAGAGACAACCAGATGGTCAGATCTTCTGCCCTCACACTTTTCAATGGACATCTTAGAAGGGGAAATGTTAGGATTTGCTGCTTAGCCCCCAGCTGGGCTAAGATCCATGAGAAGATATTCGTTGGTATGTTTTATAAATCTAACTGCTTATTTACATACATTCACAAACAAAATTAGGAGACATGTCAGAAATTAATAGAATAAAAGAACAATATTCATTTTACTCAAACATATACTCATAAAGAGTAAAATCACAGAACCTTAATTTTTTCCAGCATTTGAAACAGAATCTCAAGACATCATCATACCTGCCAACATCTGCTAACATCAATGAGACATCCAGCTGTGGAGTGACACAGTCCTAGTGGGGTCTGCACCCCTGGAAATTAAAATAAAATCTATTCAAAACTATGCATTTCCAGTCATTTGAAGAAGATTTAACTAAAACCAGTTTATTATCAAGGTAGAAGTTCAGGTAAATGGAGAGTGGCGCCTGTATGCTGATTTCAGGCCGCTGAATGGGGTGACAGAAAAAGATTCGTATCCACTGCCAAGGGTTTACAGTGTACAGATGCTCCAGAAGAGGAGAAAACTAGCACTGCACAGAGACAGGTTGGCCCCTTATCAAGACAGGGCTGCATCTCAGACCGTAGAAGGCCATCAGTCGGGGTCACCAGCATCCCTGCCAGCCTCCCCAGAAGCCATACCACTGCTGCGAAGATAATGAGAAAAAGATAATGCAGGTTTAACTTGTTGCATTGCCTATGGCGGTGCACGAGTGGGGGACAGTGAAATGCTAATGTTAGTGCCCTAACCTGAGAGAAAAAGATAAGAGTGATAAATGACAAACTACTAATGTAAGAGTGATAGCAACACATAATAAATCTACCAAGAACTTTATTTGTTGTTTCTGTTTAACTAAAATTTCCAGCATGGGGAAGTGGGTTGATCTTGGGTTTTCTTGAGACTACCCAATAAAGAAAACTAAATTAGTAGAAATGACAATTCATAAAATTTAGCATAAATGACCACAATAGTCACAGTATTCCTGTATTACTCCAGACAAACTGACATTTCTCTTTCCTAAGAACAGTGAGGATCAATGACAGAACATTCCCATTCACTGCACTTTACAGAAACCTACAAAAAAGAACAATAGAGCAATTAAACAGAGAAAGCACTTGTATTTTAAAGAGCACAGAGAAACAGGAAAGAAAAAAGTATGATTTACAATTTTAGGATGCTGTGGACTCACTATGTATGCAACATCATTAGAACTGATGACGATTGAGACCAGAAAAAATTGGGGTGAGAAAATCATGGCTAGATTATTTTTAGTGACTTAGTAAGTTCCAGGGTCATTATTTTGTAATCATCAAAGGAAAGTACAAAGCCACCACATTTCTAGAATCATGTACATGGATTTTTACACTAATTAGAGAAACCAAAATCAATAAATGGCTCAATTAATTTCAATGTCCACAAATCTCATTAGGATTTTAATGTATATTTATTAAGCAAGTGACTAGATGACAGATGAATGATTACAGTTTAAGAATAAAAAATCTAATTTGAGTAAAAACAACTTAAAACCTTTCCTAACTTCTTTCCCTAAACTGTGTCACCAATTCACTAAGCAAGGCTTTGGATGAATTATCTCAACAACAGAAGGCTTTAGTGTCCTTGGTCAGAGTCTTGTCTTTGTATGGCAAATCTTCTTTTGAGTAGAAATGAAGCAGAGCTGGTTGTTGTCGTTCACATATTCAGATCTTCATCACATCTGTGACCTTTGCCCCAAGTGTGTTGCAGCAACTTTGAGATATTTGGGTTGAGAGCAGGGCAGCGTTGAATCAGTAACCAGGGCTGAGTGTCAGTGGGTCCAGTCCAACCTCCCTTTAGCAGTGCTAAGTCTTGACTTCCCTCTGGCTCCCTCTGCTGGTCTTCTGCTTTTTGTTAGCCGACTTCACACCGGAGACGAAGAACCCTGCTTTCCCTCTTTCATGGGCTTATATCCCTTCTTACCCCATGACTACACATGGGAGGGGGAATGGCGTACGTGACTTCTAGAATATTCGATTGTCTCATGGAACGTCCCATACCTTCCTATATTCGGTCAACGCCCTGTCCACTTCTGTTTTGTGCGTTTATCTCCACTCAACCATCTGGGCCTGGTTCTCAGTTGCACTTCCTTAATTGGAACACAGACCAGGGCATGTCCAGACATGCCTCAGGACATGTTCAGACTTGCCTCTGCACCCACAAACTATCCCTACAAGTAAAGATTACTTGTGTGATTATATTCAGCTACATTCCTTCATATGTTGCAAGATTACCATAATCATAAAACACAATCATCTTTTAATTCATTTCTTCAACCATAACTGCTTTTAATAATAATTAGATTTGAATATTTTTTATCAACTTGTAATTCATCATTTGTCATTTTTTGTTCATGTTTTAATTATATCAAGACTTTTATGTAATCATCCAAATCAGAAAATACTCCCTTCATAAACATCAGTACATTAAAACACAAAGGTATATATCTGATAATATTAAATCAACATACAAGATTACTTACGCTTAGGCCTTTATGATGTTTTCTGCATTAACCTGGAAAGATCTCTCCTCAAGCCAGTTTTCACAACAGGAATGAAGACACTGCCCTTCCTCAGAGTCATTATCATATTGAAGCAGAAATGAATAAAGAAAATGGAAAAATAAGGAAAATGAAAAATGCCATTGCAAGGGAACGCAAACAAAATGTTTTCCCCATAGCAGGTTGTGCCAGATCCACCGTTTTTTTCCCTAAATAAAATCATTCATATTCAATCTGACACAAACGCCACGGTATATATCGCCAAGTCAGTGATGGATGTGTTATGGTTTTTTTTGTTTTGCTTATTTATTTATTTATTTATTTCAAAATAAAGTAATTCAGTGTGCCACGCAGAAGCCGTGGCAGGTCGAGTAGCAGCCATTGCAGGTTGTGGCAGCTGTCACTGGGAGTGCCACTATCACTGCAATGATTTGAGCTTGTCCAGCTGGAGCTTGATTTGTTCTTTATTTTTATTAAAACCCTTTTTTTTACAGTATCTTTTACGTAACTAATTTTTTTGACCAATGGATCTGAGTTGTATAAAACCATACATTCATAATCAATAATAAAAAGCTTTTTCACTTGAGCATCTATTTATCTCCTAAAGCAATTTGTCTGCCAGAGAAGAAATTATGTGGTTCAACTGTTCAATTCAACAACCACTGGTGATTAGTTAAAGGTTGGAAAGTGACAAAGATCCACTCTTCACACTGCTATACAGATTCTTTCTCAGAAAGACCAACAATTTTCTCCAGGAGTCCTCCTGAGCCCGAGAATGTTCCAGGGTCTGTCCTCCCCACAGAACCATCACTGCAAACAGCAAAGATAGCCATCAGTACAATGGCAGTGCCACTTAGAACAGAGAAGCAGAGTGAGTTTGGAATGAGAAGTCAAACCTACACTTCTGATGTGACAGAATACCTCTGAAGAGACTCACTCTGACATGAGGCATGTAAGGTGGTTCGATCAAGTGACCTGCTTTTGGGTATGACAAGAGAGTCAGTAGATGGTTGTTCTCTGCTCGTTCCATCATCCCCTTCATCTGAAAAACAGAAAAAAAAAACATTCAAAAGGCTACATTTCAAGCAATTGTATGTGTAATATATTTTTTATTTATTTACATGTTAGTTCCAATTAGTGACACTTGATGTTGCAGCAAAGAACATCAAATTCGATCTTAAAAATCAAATCAAATTTAGCACATCACAGCAACAAAGCAGTTAAAGGTGCTTTACAACATAGACACAGATATACAAAGTCATAGAACATCAGGGCAGTGCAGAGCAGGGGCTCAAAGTTAAAAAGAGGCAGATTGAACAATATCTTAAAACAATGTACAAAAACATAGCAACAACCCATATTCATTTAAAATCTAAAATTTAATCCAATCATGTATGATTGTGAAGGCAATGCAAAGCAAATGTAGTCTATGTTTGCCCTGATAGGTATAAAGTTGCTGTTGAGGGGTTTCTGCTGTTGACAGAGCTGGAGGGCTGTGCTGAACTGAGCCTTTTTAATCAGACCACAGAAGAGAAGGTCGCTGGTTATGAACCATGTCATGAAATAGGCAAATTTGCTGCTATTTTACTAAATAATCACTAATAATATCTGTTTGTTTAAGTGCCATAGAAACTTGGCTGCACACTGCTTTAAAGATTAAAAAAGGCTCAGAGGGGTTAAGTATACATCATTTTTCTGTTAGCACATTTTAAAAAGTAAATTCTACATGTAGGATTTAACTAGTAAGTTTACTTTATTAAAGTGCAAAGAAGAATCTTGATAGTTTGATTGTTGTATTCCATGGCTACAATATGGTGTAATCTTTGTGTTTGAGCGGGGTTTGTTGCTAATCTCCGTACATCCCCACCTTTAACTGTCTCTTGGCTCTTGTCTTTCAGAATAGTATATTTTTTAAAAAATCAGTTAAAATATGCATAAATACCTGTGTCTGCATTTGATTATTTAAAATTAAATAATATTGAACATCTTTTTACATTGATGTACCTTGGCAGTATATAAACAAAACTGCTTTGATTTGATTGATAAAATAATATTTAAATGCACAACTGTTATCTTGAAGGCTCTATTTATGTGTTCTCCCACAGGCTCCATAAAAAAAAATTCTGGAGGGTCAGATTTGGCTCTAGGTTCTTGAGTTTGACACATACTGTATGCTTTACTGTATTCAGTCAAGAACTTTTTAATATTTGGAAACTCACATCCATTGCAGACTCATAGGCACACCAGTTCTGATCATCCTCACCAACTATCAGCATCAGTGGACACTGGAGTTTTCCCACCTGGTCAAAGACAAAGTTTTTAACTTCATTTCGTGTTTTTGATAAAAGCCGTTCAGGAGTTAGCCACATGTTATTTAAAGGGAACAGTTCCTTTCTAGTAAATTTTGTACTGAAAAAAGTGGTAACCTTCCAGTGAAGGAAGTTGGAGGGGAATACAAATGGTGGATAAGAGATTACTTGAATTTTTGGTTTAATATCTGTGCAGCTTGTGCATCAACTCAAATTTTATTCATTAACTAAAAAGTTAAAATTTGAGGTTGTCATAATATACGTTAAAAAAAAAAATCCAGATTGGGCATTAGTGACAATGTGCCTGATCCAGATCTATTCAGACTGATTCCATTCTTTGTAGTCTGAGCAACATCACAATATATTTAAAATTCTTAATCCCATTTTCTGAAAAATTTGAAATAAGGTTTATTTTTTACGTTTGACCAAGATAGTCAACCTAATGTTTTTCAGTTTCAGTATCTGTTGCAATGACGAGAAGTCATTGTAACTTCTAGTCATTGCAACTAGAAGTTGCAATGACTTTAAAAATTAAAGTTGTGTTGTTTCTACATGCTTGAACAAGCTTGTGAATCTACTGCCGTATTTAAGCTTGCTGTACTGGTGCTGAGTTATTACATAAATTTGCAATTCAGTACATTTATCTGTGCTTTAAAAAAGAGAAGTTTTTAAAGTTTTAAGTAAACTCAGTGCTGTTTTTCTGTATCAGATCAATATCACAGGATGTGATCTATGTAACAGAGAGCAAAGTGTGTGTATATGTATATATGAATTTTACCCAAAATAATAAAAATTGTATCTGTCTCTAATGGGATTTTTAAGTGATGCCAAGGTTTAGAGCCACCTAGTGGTGTGGACTTCATGCGACGGGTCCTTCAGGGGCTCTCGCGGCTTCCCCCACCAGATATCTTCGGAGTGCTGGTGGAGGTAGGTGCGAGAGAGGCAGCTCTTCATTACTTTTTTTTATTTGGGGTCATATTTTTCTAGTCGATCGCGGGAAGGTTTTGAGTCGATCTCGGCAGCAGGTGAGAAACTGAAGGCCTCCAGGACGCTGAGAGCAGCACTTCCTCTTCTGACAGGCTTATCAAAATATTCACTAAGATCCAAAATGTTTGTAGCTTCATTAAATAATAATAATAAAGTCTGGAAACCTGATATCGTAATGGACTGAACATTTTTAACGTAATCTTTGCTCGGCTTGCGGGGCACAGGCGGTTGCCACGGCAACGGGTGTGCTTAACGATAAAGAGAGAGAGAGTAAAACGGTGCGAGTGGTTCTCGAGTGGATCACCTGTTAGGGTTATTTTACCTTTGTTTTCCTTCGCTGTGGTTCATCACAGCAGCAGGAGTTTCTGAACGTTCAATAAACGACAAACTTGGACTCATTACCTTGTTCATTCGCAGTAAACGTCACAACAAACATCAAATTGGACACATATTTGATTAAGCTTTAACAAACAAATGGCTTCTACCGCAATAATTATGTGAAATTAAATTAATTATATCCCAAATTCAAAAGATTTACTTTTACCTCTGCAGAGCTCTTTGGTTCCTCCTGTCAGTCTGTAGTTTTGCATATTGACGTCATCAAACCAAATTTCTTATCTACCATAACTGACTGACACCTGCTGGCCTCAGGTTTGCAACCAGCTTCTGACTGAGAAACCAGTAACCTGCTCCCAGTGTCAGAATCTCAGAGGAAGAAACTGCATTAGGTTTTCTATCACTTTATCATTTCTGATATAACCCTGAGTCAATAGGGTTTAATTTACAATTTGTATGGGTAACCTGGGTGAATTTATCTTCTGTTATAATTACTCAAAATGTCTTTCTTTGGTCTGTTTTGTTATTTGTATGGGTTCCTACCTGACTGGAAATCTCTGTTTTTGTTTTAACTGTGTTACTTTAAGAACGGAAGCCCCTCCCTTTTTGTTTCTTCTTCTGTGGTATTGTCTTTAAAATGTCTGCGTCCCTTAGACCCTCCCCTTTTGTCATGTTGTCCTGTGGGAGAGGTGTGTTCTATTTATTTTGTATCTAATACATCCAGTTTATTTATAGATTTATTAAGTTAATTTCTATTATGTACTTCTGTTTATGTAGGGCTTGGAGTGGGCAGCCTGTAATACGGTTATTTTCTTTCTGTCATTCTTGTCAGGTATGTCGTATGGAAAGGTTTATTTTGCATGTTGTGAGCTATGATCCCGCGCCTTTTGTCATGTTGTCCTGTGGGAGAGGGCTTGGAGCGGGCAGCCTGTAATACGAATAAATCACCCTTTTAAAAGCACAACGCAGATTGGATCCGGTTACATATGCCTTCATGTCATGAGGTAGATCTCAGCCGGCTGGTGCGAGAAAAAGTCTCAAAAAGTTTGAGCACCCCTGGTTTAAACTATACGATCACACACACTCGCACGCACATATATGTAAATAATTAAAGAATTCTGTGGAGTGCTGGTGGAGCTGAGGGCCCACTCGCAGGCAGTCACATCTTGAAGAATTGTCATTCTTTGTTGTTCTAGTGACAAGCAAACAAACAGGGAACGTTACATCTACACTTCCATTACTTCTGTAATGGAAATTAAAAAAGTGGATTGGTGCATCCCGAGTTAAATTCTTATAAAAAGAGATCTGCCAATTAGAACTAGAAATAATTAGTACACTTAAAACTGAATGTGGGAAAGAACAGACATGTTGTGCCTTTAGTTACTCACATCCACTTTGAGGGAGAGGTCAATGGGGATGGGTAGCAAGAGATCTCGCCAGACCACCTCATTATCTTTGGTAAAGCGAGTATTCCAACAGTTCCTTTATTGAACAAAGAAGGTTGTCGTTTAAATAACATGTTGTGACAACGATGATGAAAACAAACATTTCTGATTAATTTGCTCTCTCTCAGTTAATCAATCTGAAGCCTTTGTGCAGAATTTCAGCCACTGACTGTGAACTCATAATCTTACTTGCTGAAGTAATCCAGAATCTCCTTCAAGAATCCATCCATTGGCTGCACATGACTCCCACTAACACACACGGCACACCTGAGCTGGAGAACACATAAACACATTTTTAGACAAACATGCTGACCAGATGAGAAACATACGGAGCCCCCTAGGGGACATGGGGATTTTTTTTTTCTTTTGCGTCCCCTCGCAAAAACTTTTGCGTCCCCTCGCAAAACTTTTGCGTCCCTACGCAGAAAGTATCTTAGCGATTTTGGCCCCCTCAGCAAAAGATGCAAAAGCAAAAGTATTGCGAGGGGACGCAAAACTTTTGCGAGGGAACGCAAAAGTATTGCGAGGGGACGCAAAAGTTTTGCGAGGGGACGCAAAAGAAAAAAAAATCCCCATGTCCCCTAGGGGGCTCCGTAGAAACAAACAGAAACCGGAATCTTCACTTTTGTTCCCAGTGCTGTCTACTAGCTGATGGAACAAAAATAAATACACATGAAAATGTCTTATTTGAAAGTGAACCAAGATATTTGCACTTGAATGTAGACTAAAAATACTTTTTGTGTTTTTGCAGTTTGGATCCAACATTCAGACATTAAAATGTCTCACTTTTAACCATGCAAACAGAAATTCCATAACTCTCTTAACTTTGCTGTTGTGGATTGAGTTGGAAACAGACTTTTGTGGGTTAACTGAACTGAATAATTGAACATGAAAGACTCTGAACTGTTTTTGTTTTCAGAGACGTTTCTTCTCTGATGTACAAAATTCAATTAAATCATCCAAGACCTCATCTACACAAAGACAATTTTAGGTATATCTGCAATAGTTTTTTTTGTCCTTCAGGTTGTGTTCACATGGCTTTCCCATCTTGGGAGTCCAGAAATGATTATTTTTAAATGAGTTCGACCAGAATGGATATATTTAAATCATGTTATGTTTTCATGACTGCATGAGCTCATTTTATTTAGTCATGCGCCTTGCATGTGTAGCGTAGATCATCACTCTCACAAATAAAAAAATTTCAACATTTGATGTTTTTGTGTATTTCTGTGGCAGTGCCACTGAATAGCCTGGAATGCCTTCTACAACATTTTTTGTGGCACTGCGTCATGTGGACAGGACAATTTACAACAATGGAATGTACTTGTCACCATGAGTACAGGGCCTAAATCAAACCTTCATAATTTGAGAATGCACAGCCATTTTCAGGATGACACTGGTGCCTAGGGAGAGACCCAACATGGCGATTCTACTGCTGAGGACCTTAGGGTGCTTCTGGAGAAATTTGTAAGCCATCTGCAGGAGAAAAGCATGTTATAGCTCAGACAAGTGTGCAGTGGTTGAATTTTAACACAGATAATAGAGCTAAACTTTCAGCATTAATTTATTCAGAATAATAATTCTGAATAAATTGCATTAAAATTTCATTTAATGGGTTTAGCAGAAATAAAATAAAAAAAATAATTTTACATTTAGCATTTAATTAGGAAGTTTACTTCGTAAAAGTGTAACTAATCATATTGGTAGTTTGATTATTGTGTTACCATGACATTCCCCTGACCTGGAGAAGGCACTCTACCCTTTTCCAGCTTAAGACCATCGCCTCAGATTTGGAGGCACTGATTCTCATCCTGACTGCTTCACACTCAACTGCAAACTGCTCCAGCAAAAACTGTAGATCACAACCTGATGAAGCCAGTAGGACCACATCATCTGCAAAAAGCAGAAATTCAATCCTAAGGCTACCAAAGGGGATCCCCTCCACACCTTGGTGCATCTAGAAATTCTGTCCATGAAATTAATGAACAGAATTGGTGACAAAGGGTAGCCCTGGCGGAGTCCAACTCTCACAGGGAACGAGCCCGACTGGCAATGGAAACCAGACTCCCTGGTCATACAAGGACCTAAAAGCCCGTATCAAAGGACCCGGTAATCCATACTCCCCCATACTTGGAGAACCCCCACAGCCTGAGCAACACTGTCAAAAGCCTTCTCCAAATTCACAAAACACATTTAGAGTTCCCAACCGGTCTACATGTGTGGACCGGTTGGGAAAACTCCAGGACCCTGCTGAGGATGCAGAGCTGATTCAGTGTTCCATGACCAGGATGAAATCCACACTGCTCTTCTCAAGTACATTTGATTTGACATTTTGATTTACTTAATTGTGGCATGTTTGGCTTTATGCTGCGGCTCAAATTATTGATACAGTATTTTTAGCAACGTTCATGTGATATTTTGTGAGCTCCAAGTGCTATGGGCTGAGTCTTCCTTTAGCAGTTGAGGTTCTGCAGTATATATATTATTTTTAACCAGAACTTTTATTATGGATTTTTGAAGCACATGGTGCCTTTTCATAGCAAGGGGGAATTTTTCTGCCATAATTCAAGAGCACACATTTTCAGTCTGAAAGCAGGATTTTATGTCTTTTGTTCTCAAAACTTTCAATTCTTGCGCTTAAATATTTAGTTTGAAAGTAGGACTTCATGTCTTTCTCTTCAAAACGTGTGTAACACTTGCATTCTATTGTCTGGGAGGTTGCCTGTTTTAAAATGTAATTTAGATGTTAAAAGTTGAGAAGGTTTACAAGCTGCAGCTGCTCCACCATTGTACTGAAATTGCTATAAACAGAGTGACCTTTGAGTCACAGGTTAATGAGTACCTGAAGAGTCGCAATCACCTCGTGACCATAAACTATTGCCAGAGGTTAATGTAATCGACCCTTTCAGTGTGTAGACACCTATCTTAAATTACTTTAGTGGGGTGTGCAATATGGACAACACATTTTATCAAAAAATATTTTGCAATACTATTGTGATAACAATAAAAGTGATAGGATTTATGAATTACTCTTTAGGCAACACTATGGCTATAGGCTATAGTGTTGTGTTTGTGAGGCTGCATAACAGCCTCACAAACAAATACTACTCTTGAAAATAATATTTCTATTTGTAATAGTATGATGAAGAAGAAGTGGGATTTGTTTCACTAAAACACACAGTACCTGCATTTAATCATATTTTGAATTTTACAGCAATTTTTTATTGAAAAATAAAAGTAGTAAAAATAATAATCCCTATAATATGAATATTTTTTACAGGGTTTTAAGCATCCTTATTTGGAATTTATCACAATTGCAATAAATAAACATTTTATTGTGATAAAAAAAATTTTTTTTATCACAATAAATGATACAATAAATCTGCGACAGACTGGCGACCTATCCAGGGTGTACCCCGCCTCTCGTCCGGAACGCAGCTGGAGATAGGCACCAGCACCTCCCGACCCCGTTAGGGAGAAGGGTGACGGAAAATGGATGGATGGATGGATGGATGGATGGATGATACAATAAATGCCCACGCCTATGTTAGTGTTCCACTTAGTGATCTTGAGCACACTATGTTTTTGGGGGTGAATGGTGCAAGTGAATTTACAGACTTTGCTGAACAAAGTTTTGAGAGTATCATACCTTTGTTTTTAGCAATAAGCAGTTACAAATTGATCACATCAACATCATTTTCTTTAAATCCCATTATGTCATGAGGAACTGTAAAAACCTATCAGAATAACTTTAGCTAGGGGTAATCCTAATTGTTTCAAATAAAATTACTTAAATTTAAAACTAGATAATTTAACATGCGCACATATCACGTTAAAGTGACAGACTTCCACAAAAGAAACCACTCCAAAAGATGTATGCAAGACAGTAAAATAGAAAATAAACAGAAAATTCTGGATGGTATCAAGGCAAGGCAAGGCAAGATGGTGGCGCGTGAACAACGCGAGGTTCAGTGTCTCTCCAGGACCTGCTATTTAGTGGGGTTTTTTATCTATTTCTCACCAGACTTTTTTTCAAGAACTGCACTGTGTTGCTGTGCTATAGCAGACAAGAACTTTTGGACCTTTGGAGCTACAATCCTGACACTTTTATCGCCGATCTCAGACTTATCCCAGAGATCTCCAGAACACCAGAGGCGGCCCACTCCTTCCGACCGGGTGGAAGTGCACATAGCCGGTGACGAGAACGCAAATAAAGGCGGGGTAAGTGTGGAGGGGTGCGAGCGAGGCTAAAGCTAACACTCCCTTTATCCAGCATTTTCCTTGCCAATGTGGCCAATAAAATGGACGAGTTACGTCTGTCTATCACTAGTGACAGACGGATTATGGACTCAAATGTCATGGTTTTCACATAGCTAAACAACAGCTGCTCAGACAATGCTATCCAGTTAACTGGACGCCATGCACACCGAGCCGACAGGATAGCAGATGACTAAGACCAGAGGCGGAGGTTTGTGCATTTTTGTTAACAAAGCTTGGTGCACAGACTCTGCTATTACCGAGAGTCACTGCTCACAGAATGTGGAGTTTTTAATGATCAAATGCAGACCTTATTACCTCCCAAGGCAATTCACTTCAATTATCCTCACTGCTGTGTACACCACCCCGGATGCTAATGCCAAGCTAGCCATGAAAGAACTCTATGGGGCCATTAGCAAACACCAAACTAAATACCCAGAGGCTGCTTTTATTGTTGCGGGTGACTTCAACCACTCCAACGTGAAGACAGTCCTCCCCAGATTCCACCAACATGTCTCCTGCCACACCAGAGAAGACAAGACCCTGGACCATGTCTACTCCAATCTGGCTGGAGCTTACAAGGCAACACCCCTCCCCCACATTGGACAATCAGACCATCTCTCCCTGTTCCTCACACCTCGGTACTCACCACTCATCCAACATGTGAGGACAGTAAAGGTGTGACCAGAGGGCTCAGACGATGTGCTCCAGGACCAGTTCAGGAATACAGATTGGAATACTTTCCACCACACAGACTTGGATCAGTATGCCTCATCTGTACATTTCCACCACCATAGACTGTGTCACCATCCACAAACGCATCACCATGTACCCCAACCAGAAACCCTGGATGAATCGAGATGTTCGTCTCCTGCTGAAGGCCGGTAACATTGCCTTCAGGTCCGGGGATGCACAGACCTACAGTGCACCCGGGGCTGAGCTGAAGAGGGGAATCAAGAAGGCCAATTGCCACTACAAAAGAAAGGTGGAGGATCACTTTTCCAACTCCAACCCCCAATGCATGTGGCAAGGCCTTCAGATTTTCACAGATTACAAGAACTCCAACACCTCCCCCGCCTCCTCTGATGTCTCCTTCCCCAACGAACTTAACAACTTCTATGCTCAGGATCAGCTCTTCTTCTTTTGAGAGAGGGAACACTACAACTGCAATTAAGTCAGCCACCACCCCAGATCAACAGCCACTGACTCTCCTCTCCACTGATGTAGGAGCGGCTCTGAGCTTGACTTTGACATAAGTGGCTTAGGATGTTGAGTTTAGCTACTTAATAATAGCATTAGCCAAAATAAGTTAAAGAACAAATTCTACTAATAGATTAACACTAAATACATAAATATTTTCTACATTACATTACTTTCTGTGTGTTTTATTCACAAATGTTGATATATTTTATGAATAGTTGTTCAGTGGTCATTTAATGTATTACTTCATTAATATTTTATTAATGTTGTTTACCAGTTTGGGATAACCTGACTTCCTATCAATGAAGGAAAAAAACACAAACAAACAAAAACAAAAAAAACATACTAAGCAAAAATGCACCAGACCCCAACCTGCAGGCCAGGGGCTGTTCTAGATGGGGGCCAAGAGGGGTTCTGAAGAAATTATACTAAATGAATGTCTTTTTAAAATATTTAGTGATTGATATTTTTTTTAAACCTTCACAATTTTAATTATAACAATGAATTAAAAATTAAGAGTCCTGCACTTTTTTAGCTGCTGTATTGAGATGGGATCACACTTTCCATCTGCTAGATCAGGGTCTGCAACCTGAATCTCAGGAGGCACATTCTTATTCAAAGAAAAAGGCCAACAACCCCATAACGTTCAGATAAAAATAAGGGTATTACAATTTCTAAGTATGATTTTCAAATAAAGTTCACGTTAATGACTAGTTTTCATGAGTCATTTACCTGAACTTTAGTAAAATCTTCTTCAAATGACTGGAAATGCATAGTTTTGAGTGGATTTTATTTTAATTTCCAGGGGAGCAGACCCCTCTAGGACTCTGTCACTCCACAGCTAATGAGACACATGTCTCATTGATAGGTTTGAAGTAGTCTTTAGGTCCAGTTTCAAACTGAGTATATCTGGAAAAAATTAAGGTTCTCTGACTTTACTCTTCATAAGTATATGTTTGAGTGAAATGAACATTGTTCTTTTATTCTATGAATTACTGACATGTCTCTTAATTTTGTTTGTGTTTCTTAAATCAGTTAGATTTAGAAAATGCACCAACAAATATCTTCTTGTGGGTCTTAGTCCTGCTGGGGGCTAAGCACCCCTTAGGGTCAAATCCTAGAATCGCCCCTGTATTACAGTAGGGGAAACCCTGAAAAACTCATATTTTCTTGTGATGTACTCTACAAAGGACTACAGTTAAATATCATGTATGAGTGTCCTTGTGAAGCTCATATTGCCAATGGTTTTACATCCACATATTTTCTTTACTTTTACCTCAAAATAGTCCTGCTCCACAATCTTTCCTGTTTCCATGGTGTATCTGCATGTCAGGTAGTCAAGTGCCATTGAGGCAATCCCATGTGAGGCCAGCAAAGCTGCACGGTATTCCACCAACTGACCTCCACCGCCCCACAGGTCCAGAAGACCAGGAAAAGGTCCAGGTCCTTTAAATAAGTCAGATCAACAAACAGTTCTTACATTTTTTTTGTTTGTTTTTTTCTTTTTTAATCAAAAACATTTTTATTGAATTTTTACATATTTTTTTGCACATTGACAGAATTAAAAAAAGGGGGGGAAACTGTTAAGTTTCAACTGTACAAGAGCTGGAAATGCTTTTAAAATGTATCAACAGAAGGTTTAAGTGAATATCAGAGTTTTTCAAGTTTAAGACACGTTATATCCTGTAACCAGTGTAATTGAGATGGAAGAGAGGAATCCTTCCATTTGAGTAGGACTGCATGCCTAGCCAAAAGCATTTCAAAACCTATAGAAACCTTAACTGACTGAAATAGATCCATATTCTAGAACCCCAAAAAAGGTTGCTAAAGGTTTGGTTCCAGTTTCACATTGAATATATGAAATAGCATGCCAAATATTTTCTTCCAGTTGTTTCTGAAAAGAGGACATAAAAAAACATAAACCGAGGCCTTTGTAAGGTTACATCTGATACATAACACTGGGTTTATGCATCTGCCCGACAGTTAGCAGGTCTAACAGTCTGTTAGTAAGACGAACAGACGAGTAGATGGAAGACAGCTTAGCCTTGAAGATCTAAATCCAATGAACTACTTAATGTGGATTAACTGATCCCAAGAACAAAGTGAGAATGAGTAAACCAGTTTTAACCAGTTTTAATGACTCCTGGATTTTAATGATCCAGGAGTCATTAAAAATAGGACAGCTGATATATTTACTGAATGCTTAAAGACACTGTGTTTAAATGATCCAGTAGAGTGCAAAGCACTAGGCAAAGCAAAGCCAACAAAGGCCATATAGGAAGATTATTGTGTGGATAAAACTCCAGCGTAACTCAGTTGGGATGGTCAAGGTGGTCATAATAGAAGCTCCAATGTATAAGATTTCTCATATTAGACACCCAGTAATAGAGACAGAAGTTCACAATTGAGTTTTTTGGAGATAGATTTTATTTAGACGAGGTTGTTGTCCATATATGTAAAAATATTTAAAAATCCAATCCAATGGAATATTAACATTTCCATGGTAATATTTGAAGGTCAGATACAGCATGGATTTTGTGCAGAAAAAAACTTTACTGCCATCTTTTATAAGATGGTAGTAAAGTGTTTATAGTAACACTTTGACAAGTGGGCCATTCTGTACTATCTGGCCACATAGTTCTTTTTCTGTCAACCTCAATACTTTGCTCTGGTTAATTGTTTGTAAAAGGCTCAAACTATTAACACCAAACTAAAGGGGTTTAAATGTTTGCTTTGTGTGTGGGTAATAGTTCCCACCGTGGTTAAGCAAAGAGCCAAGAAGAGAACATCTGCATTTCTCCTAAGGTTAGATGACACACAAGCGAACTCTACTAAGTGATTAAATGACTTCTGCAGCCACATGATAGCACTGGAATGCATTTAGAATTACTGAATAAACAGGGCACACACACAAACATTTCTAAAGTCTATTTTTCCTTTTTCATCCACCATTTCATTACCAGCTCATTTCCAATTTTCACTTAAATCTCAATACATCAATGTTTGTGGCTGCATTAATAAGAGGAAAAGGTTCAAGAGATGTGAATACTTTGTTACCAACTACCCTGCTTCTAGTCCATTTAGACTGGTTCCAGCCCTACCTGAAGGTAGGAAGAGGGTTGCAGTGAGTCCATCCTCTGAGACTGGGATCCTCCGGACACCAGGAGCCATGTACCACCGCTCCACTTCTACACTGGCCAGCGGAACCTGAGCCCAAAAGCCCTCTGTCAGGTAACCGCTATAGACAGATATGGTGACCACCATGGGGGCCTGGACATTCTTCTTCCTCATCCTGTTGGTAAGGGGAGAGTCAGCTAAGATATTGGTAATGATATCCGTGTGGACAGGCAGCAGTTGCATGACCAACCAACCTGAGTCCTGGTTTGCTTCCTGGAACTGGCTTAAGGCTCCATAATAGACCCATAGCTTCAACACCTGAATAAGTCCCACCCATACTGCAATCTTCTGAAACTGTGAAGAGGAAAGCAAACCCCCCCCCCAAAAAAAACGTAAAACACTGTCTGCATTTCTTGTTACATGGCTGAGTGTCTGACATCTGGAGTAAGATCCCACACCGTTCACAGCACCAGTGGCATCAGAAGTGTAGTGGGCGAATGCGTGCCAGGTGTAGCCGTCTTCACACTGATGGTGGGCGTGGATGGTCAACATGGAACTGGGGAAGCTGTTCTGGACCAGTATAACAAATTTCTCATCCACAAGTCCTCTGGATGGCTGGACTGACAGCGTCGCAAAACAATGTTTCTCATCCATCTTGAACTGCTAACAAAAGGACTGAAAAACAGAAGATCTAACACTATATATACATTTGATTCATTTTGATTTGATCTAGGGGCATAACTATAAAGCACTTATTTTGATTAATTTTAAACAGTCTTTTTTATTATTATTATTCTTATCTACAAAATCCCAAGCGGGAGCCTTTGTATTCACATGTTTCTGGTGTACCCATAAATCTACCACACAATTGAAACTGTCCTTACAGGCAGCTTTTCTTGACCCACTGGAGTTTAATTTTTGCTTCAAAAATTGATCTGATGGGACACTGAAAAAGACTTGTTTTTTGATCAAGTTGTGCTAAAAGGAGTTAGCTTCTCAGTGAAGCTATTCAAGTCTAAAATAGTACCTCAATGCTAAACATGCTGCAGCAACACAAACCTCTCCAATGCTAATAAGAGTCCACAGTCCACATTTCTAAAGAAGGAAGTTAAATGATCAAGGATACTTGAAACACTGAAAAGTCCAATGGCTAGAACAGCATCAATCTGATGACTGAAGAACCTGAATAACAGATTAAAAACATTAAATATATTTGCTGTTGAGCTCAGTTGTCTATTCAATAATTTAGGAGCAAAAAGTGGTTTTTAATTGAAACGTTGCTTATTTGGTCAATATGTGGTTTCTAATTAAAATGTAATTCACTAATTACAGACCCGCAATTAACTTGATTTAAAAAATTATCCAGTCACATCAGTAATCTTAACCATGCCTTCAGTTTCTCACAGTTTGAACTAAAATAACTTATTCTACGCTGTCATAACAGATGACATATCCATACAGATAGTTCGAGCCAATCTAGTAGAATTATAATTCTATTAGATTCAAAGGCTAGTAGAACTATGTTCTTTTACAATTAGACTAGAAAGTAGCTGCTTTATTTTCTTACATTGTTATGGTATAATCTTAGGTCAGTGGCGTCACTACTTGTTGGACAGAACACACACGGCTAATACACAGTTGTTTGGTATGTAGAGATACGCAGGTAAAGTAAGCCCAAATCATTGACTTTCCAACCCATACTAGACTGCTGTTATGATGATTTTGTGCTAATATGCCGTTTGGTTTAAACTAATTTAACTCTTGTTTTAAGCGGTTAATAAAAATAATAAATAAATAACAACGAATTTACTTTTTTTTCTGGAAAACTGAAAAAGTTTCTCCTCATTTTTAAGCCAGCATGGGATTTAAAATTAATTTTATTCTCATTATGAATTTTTCAACTAACATCACTATCGAAGGTGTTCCTATTTGCAAATTCGCTGTGAACCATGCAGCTCGGACGAAATAAAGGAGAGAATGAGCTGCTGGGTAAACATGAAGTTACTTTCCGGTGAATCTGCTTAAGTTCCGAACCACCAGAACCTAACATCATGGTACTGAACGCAGCATGTTCCACACTGGCAGAAATCATCTATTCCACCATTTTACAAAAGATTAATGAAGCGTGGCTTCCTCGAAGGTTTTCCCAGCACAAGCTCACAGAAAAGGGCAGCTACCTTTTAAAGCAAGCTGTCCATGTCGCTGGTGTGCTGGAAGCTCACCCCTTCGGCTGCAGGCCCTCGCGCTCTGGTCTTCTGCTTTATTCGTGTCTCCTTGGGGGTTTGAAGCGTCAGTTGGTCTTCAGCGGCGTCTGCTCCACGCCAGCACCCAGCTAAGCCTCTAAACCAAGGATCCCAAAAGTCGGTCCTCGAGAAAGACCTCTTGTGCGACCTTCCCGTGAAAATCTGTTCCCTCTGTGTCGGGAGCGCGCGCTGTTATGCGACAGGCGAATGAGGCGGATCTGACCATTTTCACATCGTTTCTGATCGACGTCTCGGCAAAACAACTCATATAATCATGTCAAGGTTGTAACATTCAGTTTAATTGGCAGCTGTTGTTCAAAAAATGTTTAAAATAAATAAATAAACGAGGTCTTTGACGCTGCTTATTGTTATTTTAAACGCGAAGAGAATCGCTCTTTTTCCAACTTTTCTCACGTAAAAGTCAGTCACCAAACACAGTTTTCCCAACACGTAGTGTATATGTAAAGATTTCTGAGAATTTGGAAACAGTTGCTCTTTAATCCCCAAGGTTATGGGGTAAGGAGAGGAGAGAATTGGTAATTCAGCTGCCTGAAATAGTCTGTTTCCGCTCCATAATATGGGAACTTAATTTAGCTGCAAGTTTTTTTTCTCTGTTTATTCCTCTCATCAACAACAATAAATCATGTAAATTTGGTGGTATTTGCTCCTTGTTTGCCAGCGATATGAGGGGGGAACCATATATTTTAGGTGACTAAAATAATCTGTTCCCCCTCCAAAACATGGGGACAATTTAATTTACCAGAAACTCTTTAACTGTGCTTATTCCTCTCGTAATTAACAATGAATCCTGTGGATTTGGTTACATTTGCTTCTTAGTTGCAAAAATTATGAGGGGGGAACAGAATATTTTAGGCAGCTAAAAAAATCGGTGATTATTTTTAGCTGCCTGAAATAATCTGTTTCCCCTCCAAAACATGGAAACAAATTCATTTACCAACTTCAACTGTGCTTATTTCTCTTATTATCAACAGCAAATCTTGTAAGTTTGAAAACATTTCATCACTATTTGCCAGAGTCAGGAGGGGGAGTCATATATTTTAGCCACCTGAAATGATCCGTTCCTGTCATTTAGTTTGCGGACCCACATGCAGAAACCACACGTTGGATGGAGTGATTTATTTACAACATCCGCCAATAAAGGTAAGTGATTTATTTACAACGGGACAAGTTATATTCAGTTCTCTGGACTTCGGCAGGAGGGCGAGGGTCGCTCGACCAAGTTGGCCTGAAACGAGAGCTGAATTATAACGGGCTCGGAGTGAGAGTTCGGAGGAGAAATCAGGAACTTTCTTACATTTGGCGCGGATCTTCCAGAGCGTGGGGGTTAGGTGCCAGGGTCCGGTGTGAGGGTGTGCAACGGTGCCGATACCATTGAAGTGTGTATCATTGAATGCTCTCTGAGATTACTGATGACCACACTCCATTCTGGTAGGTGGCGGTAAATGCACCTTAAGTTGGTTGCCATCCGCCAATAAAGCACAAAAGAAGAAGAGGAGGAGAAAGAGAAAGAAGAAGAGGAAGAAGAAGAAGAAGAAGAAGGAGGAAAAGAAGCGTTCTAACGTTGACGACAGTACGCGAAGTGTGAGTAAGATTAAATATTGAAGCGGAAATGTTTCCATCTTTAAACTAATAAATCGGTGAACCACGGCTTTTCCAGATTAGACTAAGACAACAGAGATGAGTAGGAAAACCGCGAGTTTTTTCAGGAGGAAAACTGAATTATTTAACAAACCGGTGTTCTGTGTATCTGTACTTCCTCGTCATATTTCTATACCTTTAGTGCGTCTCGACAGCTATGTCAATCTGTCGGTGCTACTTTTTGAAAACCGCTACCGTCAAATACCTTAGTGTCAATGTTAAATACTGATTTCCGATTATTATTTATAAGTGCCGGGATTTAAGTGGCTTTTCGCAGTGACAACGCAGCATTTGAAAAATATGTGAACCATGAATCTACCAAAATCTATCAAAATTTCCTACCTGGTAAATAAGTACCAGGTTGGAAGGTGAGGGAGGCCTTAATACCTGTGGGTAGCACATTTTGCTCCAGATTTTTTCATTTGAATATTGTTAGAAAGCCAGTGGTGGAGAAAGTACTCAAACAATGTACTTAAATTTCGTTTTTAAAAAAACCACCACCAACAAAAAACAGCAAACATGCACTGTAATAAATGCAAAAGTACCGCATTAACATTTTTACTAGAGTAAAAGTAAAAAATAAAAATAAAAAAGTACTGCCTTTTAAAAATACTTGAAGAATTAAAAGTACTTCAAATTTAAAAATACTTCATTAATTCCACAGGGAAATTAAATGGTGTTGCTCATCAAGATTCTTCAAAGAGCCATTGAAGGTGGCTGTCGGCCAGAAAGATCTCCTGAACACACAGAACCTGAAGAAGCCTCTGACTGAATGTATTACATAATGGCTAATGCTATTATGTAATAAGTGTCCATATAGTATTTAATTTTAATACATCAGTAATCTGCCATTTTAATGAACAAATAAGATAAAGCATGTTTTTATTGCGTTTACTTTCTGTGACACAGATTAGATTTAGATTTTGGGGGAGGCAAATGTGGAACAGGTGTTTCAAACTAACAAATCAAAAAAGCACAATGTGACTTGGATGCAACACAGGTGACGCAATGCTTTATAGAAATGTAGTAAAGTAGAAAGTACAGCTACTCATTATAAACTGTAGTAGAGTAAAGTACCCAGGATTAAATCTACTTAAGTACAGATACATAAAAATTTACTTAATTACAGTAACAAAGTACTTGTAACAAAGTACTTATACTTAGTACATCGTGATGCACTAAATTCTTTAATCAAAACATTCTACGTGTTAAATGTGTGGGTAACTCGTATCGGTGCATTAAAACTCTGCATCAGAATATACTACCTTTTAAAAATATTTAAAATACAGAGGTGTTGTAAGATGTGTTTGTAAGAATGAAACAATATCAATTTAGAAAAAAAAATTAAAACAGTCATCTATGAATACCTTATCATCTTTATCAGATGCAGCGCAGTCAAAATGGGTCTACTGAACTGTGCAGGTCACTGTACAACAGGAATGTCTCACACATGCTTACTATGCTCTAATATTACACTTAGACAAAACACAGTTTCAATCACACATAATATAGCTACCAATGAGCTCTAATTAGCACCAAAATATTTTCAAGTGTAGGGACTAAATGGTCCACAAAACAACTTGTTTTGTTCTGATTGCCTTGGTTGATGCCAAGCAATGATTCTCTTGTTACAGTGTATGGGGTAGCAACAATATTGCAGACAGCAAACTAAAGCATTTACAAATACGTTTACAAGCCACCTATCATATAAACGTAAAAAAAATCAAGGAATACAACAACTTCAGGAAGATCAGGTGCAATTAGGCCTGTCACGATAACAGATTTTGCTGGGCGATAAATTGTCTCAAAAAATTATTGCGATAAACGATAATATTTTTTGAAGACCTTCTTACATTGATTTAATGGAAATTATGTAATAATACGTGCGATTTCCTACCAAAGAAATCGCACTTTACTTTAAAAAAACTCTTAACACTGGGACTGATACACAAAATAAATAAAAAACCAAAACCAAAAATAAAATAGATTCTTAGTTTCCATTAACAATAAATGTACTTGAATAAAAATAAACAACATAAAGCCAAAGTGGAAATAAATACTGCATTCAACCAAAAGAGTGCAGATTATGAAGTCTGTATAGTAAATTGCCCTTCAGTAATCATTAGATTTAAATAGAGAAGACATCCGACTGCCTGATGCAATAGTTCAAACTGCAGGATTTTTTTACCCCGAACGACAATCTTAGAACATTCTTCGTTCTGAGATTGTCACTAGTGTTGTGTGTTACGGTAGATCGTTGTGCCGCTCCGATCTAAATCAAGGATTTGCCCAGACTGGGAGCTGAACGCAGCCTGTTGAATGTGACCGGTAGCCAATCAGAAAGCGCGGATTCCCCTCCATGGTTTCTGAGGGGAAACACGGAGGGAATCCCGAACAGCTGACACGGCGCAACCCGAAGTCCAGCAGACATCGGAAACAACATGAATGTTTATTCAACAGTTCGTGCAAAGAAAATATCAATAACTAGGGGAGGAGTTGGAGCGAAATTTCTACCAGAAAACCCGGTAACTTTTCAGTTGTTCTTCATTAACGTGACCTAAATAGTTATAATGATTTTCATTCAGTCAGACTGACACTAGCCACATGCATTGCAGGCAGATTGTAGTAAGGAATTGATTAATGCCTGGTTTCAAAGTTAGTGAACTGGACTTATTATTTTGTGTCCATTGTTGGACACAACACGGTTTCGATCGAACCGTTATAGCGAGGATTCTGTTGGCTAATGTCTCTCAGGTTTTGATAATGGGCCGACAATCCGCGACATAAGATGGTGCAGCGCGCGCTGGGCATTACACTAAGGAAATAATGAAGGGAGGAAGTGGAGAGCCTTTTTGGATTCCCAATTATCCAATTATTTGGATAATTGGATTCCCAATCTTTGGATGAATTGGATTCCCAATTATCCAATAACTTGGATAATTGGATTTCCAATTATCCAATAACTTGGACAATTGGGAATTTAGACATGTCGGAGAGATACCTTAGGGAGGATTGAAATGTATAATTTACCCGATATAAGACATTCTGTATCTGAATTGGCTTTTTCAGCATTGCCTTGGAAGGGTTGCACATTTCCAGTCTCCTTGAAGATATATGTAAACATAACGCTCCTTCCCACTTATTTGTTGATTTAAGTTGATTTGGTAGGGACAGATACACATTAACATAGACAAACTGAACAAAACAGCAGTCCCATGTTTGCATCATAGTGCAATAGAAATAGCTAATTCCCAGCCTAGATAGGCTTTTAAAAAGCACCTTTAAAAAAAATTTAAGTGATAGTCATTTAAAATAGCGCAACATAATGTTGACAGCATCTACAAACAAACAGTGAATCATAAAACATTAAAAATGGATACAGTTCTGTTTTTGACATAACCAGAGTTTTGTTTTTGTTTTGAATGTGCTAAAACTGGTTATGGACTTTAAATCAACAGGAAGTGAGTTCCAAACTGCAGACCCTCTCACGGACAGAGCACTTTGAGCAAAGTGGTTCTTTGAAAGGGGACCTTACAATTTCCTTCTGACGCAGCTCTAGTAGATCTGCTATTGCCCTGAAGTCTTTGTATGCAATTGGTTAATGGTGCAGGTGCATCTGTTTAAACACTTAAAAATACATTTTTAAAGATTATGGTTTACAAAATTAGTAAAGTTTAAATTACCGAATTTGGCCAAAATGTGACAATGAAGTCTGTCACATTTTGCATGGATAACAATTTCTGTTATCCATGCATTCCTTTATAAGAGGGTTTCCCCCACTGTCTTATAGGCCTGGCGACCCACCATGCTTTACCAGCCTCACCGCCAGGCTAAGCCTTTCTTTTTAATGTTTTTAGGAAAATATATATATATATATATATATATATATATATATATATATATATATTTCATAAAGCTGGATTGTAAGCATCTCTGTTGCTCTGAGCGTTTCACTGGCAGTACAAATTTATTCCTAAAATATATGTTTATATGCCAAAAGGCATTTGACAGAATTGAAGATTACATTTTTTTTCATTACACTCAAATATTTTGGATATGGCCCAGTTTTCTGTACTTGGATCACCATTTTGTACACAGCACCTCATGTGTCAGTACAAATAAATAAGGTCATTTCTAATTTCTTTCCTCTCCCCGTAGCCTCTTTTTGTTTGATATCGCTATTGAACCTCTGGCAATCATGATAAGGGACTCCGCTATTTTAACTGGTGTGCAGAGAGGTGGACACGTAAACAAATTGTCCCTTTACGCTGATGACCTCCTTTTCCTGTCTAAACCAGGTACCACAATACCTATTGCTCTAGACCTAATTGAAAGATTTGGGCAGGTTTCTGGTTATAGATTGAATCTGTCAAAAAGTGTTATATTCCCTATCAACGAAAAGGCACGTCAAATGGCCTTCCATAGTCTCCCCTTTATAGTCAGTAGTTTTGATTATTTGGGCGTCCCGTGTAACATACAACTACAGTTGCTTGTTGAACAAAAATTTCACTAAGGCACTGAATAAGGCTATATTAGATATGGAGATATGGAGAAGTGGTCAAAACTCCCTCTGACTCTTGTAGGAAGAATAAACTCAGTCAAGATGACAATCATGCCAAGTTTCTTATATCTGTTTCAAACCATACCAGTCTTTATTCCTAAGAAATTTTTCAAAGAATTAAACAAACATACATCTGTGTTCATCTGGAATAAAAACATTCCAAGAATTCGAAAGGCATATCTAGAGACATGAAAGAAAGAGGAGGATGGACTATCCCTACATAATTTCCTTTACTATTACTGGGCAACCAATATCCATAAGTTTTTGTACTGGTTTATGGATCAGTCGGATGCTGAATCTCCAGATTAGGTCCACCTGGAACAACATTCTAGCAGTCTAGTTTTGCTTATTAAGTAAATGTCACAGGACAAACAATCCAGTTGTAGGGGGCTCTCTAAAGATATGGTCCCAATTTAGAACTCTTTTTCAATGCAGAAGCATTTAACTGCATCTCCGGTGCGATGCAATCTCCAGTTCACCCCATCCTTTTTTTTTTCTCCGAAGAGTTTTTAGCGTCGCTAGTGGCTCATAGTTTTTGACAGTAGTGTGCTGCCACAAGGTTCCTTCACTGCATTCACTCGCGTGTTTGAAGAGGAAAAATAAAAACTTCCACAGCGCTCCGAAATAAGGATGCAAACAAAACACCACCACAAAAAAAGGGAGCAATAGAAAGAAAAAAAAAAATAGAAAAACAACAATAATAAAGTGAACAACCATCCCCCTGCTACCCCTGTCCCCGCAGCACTTATCACAACCCCATCCCCAAATGATGGAGAACCCAGGGGAGACTCTACAAGGAGATCCCTAGAATGAATCCTTATGATTTTTAGCAAAGTAGTAGGAGAAAAGCTGCAGTTTGATCTCCCGCAAACTCAACAGCATTCAACAATGTTACACACATCTGCTTGAGTCCAAAATATAACAAACTAAAAAATGGTAATTACAAAAAGAAAACGTAACCTCAGTGAAGCAAAGACAGTGATAATAGTCAATAATTGTAATACGTAGCTGCTTATTCAGAGTTGTGTACCTTTGCAAATTTCTCTTATGTCTTGAATAAGACACTGGCTTTAAATTAAATTAAATTAATTCATTTAAATTAAATTTAAATTAAACTCCTTCTCCGTACCATTGTGTGTACGGAGAAGGACGACCCAGAGTCGTGCTGGATAGAGCAGACCGAAACGAATCTCCCAGATCTCGTGAAGCTGACAGCAGATATCATTAAAGGTTAATTCCGATTTAACTGCCAGGAGCTCAGCCTTTATACTTGGACAAGTTTTCAGAAAGAGCGTTTTTTCAAAATGAGTGGCATTTCAACCCAGAGTGCTGTTAGCAGCTTGTTCTCATAGGCTGAGGAAGGAGTGCCATCAACGAGATCATCCGGGCAGGAGGGAGAGTCATCACGAGGCGGGGATGTAGCATGAGAAGCAGGCTTCTGTTGTTGTGCATACGATATGACTTTTGGAGGCATTTTGGTCAAGAAAAAAGCTGAAATTCGAGTCGCAGGAAAAAAGCACACCAAAAGGCTTAGAAAATTAACAAAAATGTACCTAAAATAACAATTTTTTGTAGTTGTTGCTCAGCTAGACACATCTGACCCGTCATTCCCTCCACCGGAAGTCTAAATTCTAAGATTTAAATAAAAATAAGGAAATAGCTCCTACAATGTTTAACTTTTTCCCTCTTAATTTATTAAATGCTAATGAAGCCTAGCTACAGTAGTCTGTAGCTAAGCTAACTATGCTAAATGGAGGCAATCTCCCACAGTCTACCAATCTCTCTTGGAGAAAATTGACACTCTTGTCTTTTTTTTCTCTATATATTTTTGAAAATCTGATTTCATATGTCCTTAAGACTATCATTGTATATTGTTAGTTATTTTATATATTTTTTTTATTACTTTATTTTAAATTAATTGTGTTACAACGTGGACAAACAAAATGTTCCCCCCTTAGGAGATGAATAAAATGTTATCAGGCTGCCCTGTTAAAAGCCTCTACATCTCTCATAGTGACCTACCGCTTTCTGTTCTCTTTGATGGCATTATACAGCATTAGGATCCTGACTGATCTGTCTCTGGTTCTGCAGGTCTTGTTCCAGGTCCAGGATGGGGCGGTCCTCCAAAGACAAGCGGGACATTTACTACCGTCTGGCTAAGGAAGAGGGTTGGAGGGCCAGAAGCGCTTTCAAGCTGCTGCAGCTGGATCACCAGTTCAACCTGTTTTCAGGTGAGACTCTACCCTCAGGTCACCAGAACCACAACAGGAGAGCATATTTTATTTCAATTTGTTGTTAAATCCTTTTTGTCTTCCAGCTCAAAACAGTGCCACTACCTCCTGCTCTTTTATTCTTCATGTAATCCTTTATATACAGAATAGAAAACACTTAGCTAAAAACAAATTACTAAGTGGATCCCACCGATCGCACCAATATTTAAACTTTGCATCAATTTTGCGATCTCACTGTATTTGCCTCTACTTCAGGGGTGGCCAACCCGCGGCTCGCGAGCCGCATGCGGCTCTTTGACCGGTTCCATGCGGGTCTTGCGTTCATATAGTCGCATTCTGCCAGACGTGCAATAATGACTAGAAGTAGTCAAATGAACTGTCATGTATTGACAACAGCAGCACGCCATTACTGTTGGCCATAACTACGCCAAAACATCACAAACAAAAAACAGTCTTTATTTCTCTTGCAGCCTTTACTCTTTCCAGTCGTTCGCCGTCTGCTCTCACACAAACCTCCGCTCACCTCTCACTCTCTCCCCCCGTTCCATCGCTCCCTCATCCATCCTGATGCATTTGCGGACAATGGGAAATCATACACTCTAATTTAAATCTCTAAACAGCGCAACATCCAGTAACATTTAGCACATACTGTAGGGTCGCTATAATATCCAAGTTTCGCTTCGCTTGAGTTCAATACGGTATTTTCGTCAAATGCGCAGTTTTTCAGTAAGAGTAAAATCATTTGAGTAAACCTTTCGCGCTCAAAATGGCAGGAAAAAATGCACAGGAAAACAAAAATATGAAGATGAACACAGGACGTTTTTGACAGAGTGGGAGAATTATATTTTTTTGTTGAACGTAGTGGAAAGCCATTCTGCCTTATATGTCAGGTGTCCTTGTTGCATTTTAAGGCTTCAAACCTTCAGCGCCACTTCAGCTCACTCCATTAAATAACACATGTAATGCACATAATATACTGAGCCCTCTAGGGGACATGGGGAACTTTTTTTCTTTTGCGTGCCCTCGCAATACTTTTCCGTCACTACTGTACACGCAAAAGTATTGCGTGTTCCGTAATACTTTTGCGAGGGCAAAAGTAATAGGGCACGCAATACTTTTGCGTGCCCTCGCAAAAGTATTGCAAGGGCAGCAAAAGAAAAAAAAAAATTCCCCATGTCCCCTAGGGGGCTTCGTAATAATAAAAGGAAAAAGGTATTGTAAATTGTTCTATTATTGTTTGTTTATTTGGCTAAACAGAGTTTGTTTGCATGAGAAAGTGCACAGTGCTCATTGTTGAAAGTGTCTGGCCTGTGGTCTTTGTAGTGTTAAAATAGTGTGTGAAATTTACAATAAATCTGGCTGAGCAAAAGTATGCGAGTATCAGGAAGAGATGGGTTGATGTTCATGTGAGCCCATGCATATGATTTGGCTCTTTGCGGTACCTTGGTAAAAAAATGTCGCTCTTGGTCTTAGTCTGGTTGGCCACCCCTGCTCTACTTCTTTCACACTGTTACTCCGTTCCAGCTTCTCTTTCATGATTACTTGATCGACTTTACTTTTTAGTAACAAAATACAGCCCATCATTATTTGTTGAAGTTTTGAGATTTCTAATAACAAAGAAATCTAATGTTGTGTTTCAATTTTTATGTTTGTAACCACATTCCTTTTCACATTCCCAGAAAAGCCAGTTTTTGACATTTCTCTGACATTACGGAAAATATGATTTACTTATTGTAGCATAACTCCGGTTTTACTTGGCCGATGAACACAATTTAAAAACTGGTGTGTAGTTTATGATGTGCACTTTAAGCACAAGTTGAAAGTGAGTATCTGGGAGGTGGAGTCTTGCTGCTATGCCGTCCCATCACAAATTAGACATGTTAAAAAGACACATATGGCTTAGCAATTCAGATGCCTGCTGCACAGATTTGTAACACTTATCATAATATTAATAATTATAATTGGCAGAAACAAATTAAATTTTCCGTTTGTTGGGCATATGGACCCTTAAGGGCTTGTGTGTCAATACTCGTGGATAAAAAATGTATGCTTTCTGAGGGGAAAAAATATAAATAAATATCATGGAATCTATATAATTACACAGCCCTCGAAAAGATGACTGGAGTCTGTTTGCTATGAACTAAATACACAAAGATATTAGTTCTGTTGTTTTATCAACACTGATATCGTTTTCACTACATCTACTAAGTTGAACATATATCATCAAATGTAGATGAGCCTGGTTTCTATGGAGACATAGGAGCTCTGCTTCTGTTCTGTGTGTCAGGTGTGAACCGAGCTGTGGATCTGTGTGCAGCACCAGGGAGCTGGAGTCAGGCTCTCAGCCGCAAACTCAGGTCTCCTTCCACTGTATTCTACATCTTTAGAAAACTGTCCAAGATTTCAAACCCGCAAAAAACGCTAGAAGTTTATGTTGATCCTGGCTAGATTCTTCTTTTCTTTCCATTGCAGAGGCAGAGAGGAGGAAGTAAAGATTGTTGCAGTGGACCTGCAGGCCATGGCTCCTCTGCCAGGAGTCACTCAGATTCAGGGAGACATCACTAAGGTGTTCAACAAATCCACAAAGAATCAGTGGATTATTTCTCGGGGTGCACCAATTGCAGTTTTTGTTGATATGATTTTTGTGATATGAAATGTAATTTAATATAGCAAGAAAGTTACTGAGGTGAGGGGATGCTGTTATTCATACTCATGTTTTCCTACCTCCAGGTGTCCACAGCTAAAGAGATAATCCGTCACTTCGAGGGGCAGCCAGCCAACCTGGTGGTGTGTGATGGCGCTCCAGACGGTCAGGTCCCCATTCTCCTGGCTGTCCTCTTTGCTGTCATCTTCTGAATTTCTGTCCTGTTTTGTCTCCATAGTAACTGGACTCCATGATGTGGATGAGTATATTCAGGCTCAGCTCCTATTAGCTGTGAGTACAGAGGTGTTGTCCTTTGTGAGGTTTGGTGGTGTGAAACTGACATCTGTGTTTTCCAGGCTCTGAACATCACCACTCATGTCCTGACACCTGGAGGAACTTTTGTAGCCAAGGTTGGATCATTCTGTCTTCCTCAAATACTTCCTAAATTCACACCTGTCTGAACAGGTGTGAACGAAACAGCTGCTTGTCTAATCAGAATTTTAAAGTCTAAATTCACAAACATAGTTTCCCCCAGAAAACTTGCTAAGCCTGATGCACTCAGGCAACCCACTGCAGTTTTGTATGGCTATTACTGGGTACTTATTATGCCACTAGAAGGTATTGTTGACAATTCCTAAACCCACAGCTATAGAATTTTATAAACTAATCAAAAATATAAAATTTTAACAAATATCAGTTATTTGCACTTCTTTTAAATCCAAAATAAATTCAGCATTTAGTGGTTCTAAAAACACAATGTAATGCTAATCACAATCCTCCTGAGACCCAGCAATGCATTTTTGTCCTCTGTGGAGCACATAGGTTTTTTGTTCATAACTCTGAAACCATACATGCCACTGTGTTAAATCCTGTTGGTCCTTAGAGAGGACATTCTGGGCTCTCCAATGATATGACATGTGTGGGGGTGGGGCTTTTCTAGAATTTTCTTCCTGATTCTTCAAAATGGCTGCCATCCCTGTGAGCACATTTTATCGAAAGAAGAAAGGTAAGTATATTATTTTCTAATTATGAGCTTTGTGAGTTTAATATTCAGATTGCTTCTAGTAAATGAACATCTAAGGAATAGTTAGGTGAATTTTCAGAGCAGTTTAATTATTTGTTGGCATAAAACATAACCTGTTTATGTGTGTCCTCCATAGAGGACATCAGGATTTGCTTTTTATTTTTTAACCTGTTTTAAAAAAAACCAGGTTGTTTTATCAACCTGCCTTCTAAAGGCATATCTCCCTAGATATGCCTTTAGAATATCTGCCTCTGACTGAGGCAGAGAAAATCCTAAACAGGATTACTGATGGAGACTCAGACATAGATTTGTCAGAAGAGGAGGACCAAGAGGGACAGATTGACGGTGATTTTGATGTCGGGAGTTCAGAGGATGAGGCATCAAGTGAGGAAGAGGAGAGTGAAGTTGAGGATGCAAGGGCCCGTCGCCCACTTTGGACCAAAACTAACATATAGGCTTTTGAGACAAGAGTAGATAAGCTTAGACAGATAAGAGTATTTTTTGGATGAACTATCACTTTTAGAGGACATAATTATTTAACGTATTGGTCTGTCTCTTAAGATTCCTGCCTGTGCTGGAAGACTCCGGAGAGGTTGTCTGTACTGCCCCAAACCGTGTAGACTGGCCACCATCAAAATACTTTGAGCAGTATTTTGACAACAACGTTTTTGAGGACATGTCCTTTTGCACAAACCAGAGGCAGATTCAGGTGTCAGGTTCAAGTCTGAATACAACACCAAACAAGTCTGAGATTAAGACCTTGTTTGGAGTCTCGGTGTACATGGCATGCCTTGGTTACCCAAAAATCAAATGTATTGGGTTAAAAAACAAAAATGCCAATAGTTGCTGAGTCCATGACAAGGGATTGCTTTTTCAAGATCAGATGTTCTCTGAAAATCACTAATGATCTTAATGTAACTGAAGAAGAGTGGAAGCTAAATATGCTTTGGAGAGTCAGTCCACTTCTGAAGAAGGTGCAACAAGGCTGCCTAAACCTACCCAGGCCAGGAAATGTTTCTATTGATGAACAAATGAAACCGTGTTTGCCCAGGAAAACAACCTGTCCTGGAGAAAAGAGTTTAAGACCTCTGCAGAGGGGTCCTCAGAGAGGACCTGCAGAGGGGTCCTCAGAGAGGACCTGCAGAGGGGTCCCTCAGAGAGGACCTGCAGAGGGGTCCTCAGAGAGGACCTGCAGAGGGGTCCTCAGAGAGGACCTGCAGAGGGGTCCTCAGAGAGGACCTGCAGAGGGGTCCTCAGAGAGGACCTGCAGATAGGTCCTCAGAGAGGACCTGCAGAGAGGTACCTATGATCCGAGGTCAATTAGAGGAACTACTCAATTTCAACAGAGATTTGCACCACAAAGATACCCAGTGCCACGCCCCCGACCAAGGTGCCTTGCATCTCAGCAGCAGGGAGAAAATTTCTGCCAGCACTGCTATAGGTGTGGAAGCAGCGAACATTTCCAGGCTGGATTTAGAGGATATCCACGCACGCTCACCACTGCAAGAGAACACCCATTAAACGAGGGAAGGTTGCCACCAAGGGACAGGGAGTAACCATATGTACCAAAACGTCCCAACAATGTGCCCATTGTGGAGCAAGGGAAGGATGCAAAACATTTGGAGAGTGTTCAGTGTGCAAAAGAGTACTTCACTGTTCCAAGGAGTGCCAGGAGAGTCATTGGCCAGAACACAAAGAGATCTGTAAGCCACCCAAAAACACTGAAGCAACGTCTGAAAACATACATCTATGCACAACTATGACAGGTAAAAAGAAAAACACACTACCCAGGGAAAATGCTACATTAGTTGACCTTGTTGGGAAGAAGTGTCTTGTTTGCTATTATCTACAGCAGAAAAAAACACAGATGCTCTGGGATACTGGTTCGCAGGTTTCTGCAGTTGATGAAGTATGGAAAGCAGAGAACATCCCTGATGTGAAACTCCGAGACATAGCAGAAATTGTTAACTCAGGTGATCCACTACAACTTGAGGCTGCCAATGGGACAGAAATGCCATACATAGGATGGGTAGAAGTAATGTTTAAACTAGCCGCTGATCCGGAAGAGTTCTATGTTCCAATGCTTGTTATGAGAGGCAGCCATCTTCCCCGTCCCTTAATAGGCTTTAATGTTATTGAACACATTATTCTCAACAGACAGAAACAAATGAACTATGACGAAAAAGAGGAACTTTTAAAAACGGTGAACATTGCTTTTCCAAATCTAAAGAAAGGGAATGAAAAAACTTTCATTAAAGCAGTGAGCGTGGAGCGAACCAGTGAGTACCTAGTTAAAACAGCATGTCAGAGAATGACTGTACCAAGCCATAGTACCGTCCAAGTAAAATGCAGGATAAATGTACGACCTTTCAAAGAGGACACCACTGTAGTGTTTGAGCCAGATGAAAACCCACTCTGGCCAGAGGGACTTCAGTTTTGTGACACACTATTTCAGGTACATAGAGGTGCATAGCCCAATGTTATCCTTAGTGTCCAAAACCCCACTGATCGTGACATTACATTAACAAAAAGAGTTGTTATAGGCACAGCACAGCCAGTTACATCCGTGTATCCATTCCGCCCAAGTGATGATTCACATTTGTCTACTTCTGTAAATCAGATCCAGGCCCACCATACCAAAGATGATACTTCCACAGAACCCTGGGATTCACCAATTGATCACCTGAATGAGACTCAAAGACAGGTCGTATGTGAGATGCTAAGGGAGGAGTCAGATTCTTTCTTCCGATCAGACAATGGTATTGGCTGTATTGAGAAACCACAGTTAAACATTAGACTGAAAGATCCTGAACAGGTTGCTCGTACCTACATGTCTGTTCCTAAACTATTGTACGATGAAATGAAAAGTCACTTAACTGATTTGATTGCGCAAGGATGGATTGAGAAATCTCACTCATCCTATGCTTCACCCATTGTTTGTGTTTGGAAAAAGTGTGGTTCGTTGCATTTATGCATTGACTACAGAGAACTAAATCGGAAAACTTACCCTGATCGACAGCCAATTCCACGAGTTCAAGATATTATGGATGGACTTGGGGGAAACACCATGTTCTCACAGCTGGACCAGGGAAAGGCGTACCTCCACGGGTTCATGGCGAAAGACAGTAAGCAGTTGACAGCTTTTGTCACACCCTGGGGCTTATATCAGTGGGCTAGGATTCCATTTGGACTCATGAATGCCCCAGCAGCCTTCCAATGCTGCATGGAAGAGTGCCTAGAAGGGCTGCGAGACAAAATATGTGTACCATATTTAGATAATACACTAGTTTTTAGTAAAACATTTGAAAGTCATGTAAATGATGTTCGGAACGTTTTGCAAAGACTCACAACATGGAATAAAACTAAAACCCAGCAAATGTGAGCTCTTTAAGACTGAAATCTGTTACCTTGGGAGGATTGTATCAGCAGAGGGAAATAAGGTAGATCCCTCTAACACTGCAGCTGTCCAGGTTTTAAAGGACAAAGAACCAAAAACAGCTGGTGAGCTAAGACAAATTTTGGGACTTAAGTTACTACCGTCAGTACATCAAAGATTTCTCCCGCATTGCTGCCCCTCTGTATGACCTAACCAAGGGGCCAATTAAAGATCAGAACCAGTCATGCTGTAAGGGCAGAAAGTCACAAAACTGTATGAATGCAAAAGTAGTGCCATCTCACACTCCAATTGAATGGACAGACAGTCACCAACAAGTTCTTGAGGAACTGATAAATTGTCTGACTCAGCCACCCATACTGACATTTCCAGATTTTTCTCTCCCATTCGTTCTTCATATGGACGCATCCAGTAAGGGCCTTGGAGCCGTACTGTATCAAAAACAAAACGGAAAGTTGCGCGTTATTGCATATGGATCGCGAACACTGTCAGCACCAGAAAAAAATTATAATCTCCATTCAGGCAAATTAGAATTTCTTGCTCTTAAATGGGCTATCACAGAAAAATTTCGCGATTATTTGTATTATGCCCCCTTTTTCACCATTTACAGTGACAACAACCCCCTAACCTATGTGTTATCAACTGCAAAGCTGAATGCTACAGCTATACAACAAGAAGCTATACAACAAGATCAAAAAGATGATTCACTTATTGGGGTGGTGTTGCAGTCCAAATTGTCTGGAGTGAGGCCTCCACGACATGCACTAAACAGACTTGGACCACAGCGTCGGTGTTTAATAAGGGAGAGGGATAGATTACAGTTAGATGAATATGAGGTGCTCTGGAGAAAGACTGCCCACAGGAAGCAATTGGTTCTTCCAGAACAACATAAAGCAAGGGTCCTAAATGACCTACACGATCAGATTGGCCATCAGGGCACCGACAGGACAGTGTCATTGATCAGGGATCGTTTTTTCTGGCCTTACATGCAGTGCGAAATTGAAGAGTATGTGATGAAATGCACCTGTCTGAAACAGAAAAGACTTAGCCGTGAGACAAGGGCTCCCCTCGTAAACATAGTCACCACACAGCCCTTTGAACTAGTGTCAGTGGACTTTCTCCATCCAGATAGGTGTAAAGGTGGCTATGAATACATATTAGTGATTGTGGACCATATTACACGATTTGCACAGGCATACCCTACCACATCAAAATCTGGAAAGACAGTAGCAGATAAAATATTCAATGATTATGCACTAAGATTTGGGTTCCCAGCACGAATCCACCATGACCAAGGTGGCGGATTTGAAAACCAACTTTTCTGTCAGCTCTCCAAATATTGCAACATGGCAGGATCAAAGACTTCCCCATATCACCCTCGGGAATGGACAAGTTGAACGCTCTAATCGGACACTGATTCAGATGCTCAAAACCCTCACGGACAGGGATAAGACAAACTGGAAAGACTGTCTGAATAAACTTGTCTTTGCCTACAACTCCACACACACAGAGGTGACAGGATTCTCACCATTTTATCTGTTGTATGGCCGCTCCCCAAAACTACCCATTGACTTCTTGTTTGGTTTACCAGCAGAAACCGGTAACCAAGATCACCATGCTTATGTTGAACATTGGAAAGAAAGGATGCAGCAGGCGTATGCGATTGCGCAAGAAAATGTGCAGAAATCTGCCCAAAGAAACAAAAGACTATGATACAAAAGTAAGGAGCTCACTGTTGTTTCCAGGAGACCAGGTGCTAGTGAGAAATTTGACTCCTCGTGGTGGTCCTAGTAAACTCAGGAATTACTGGGAGGATGTCATACATACCGTTGTCCGCCCAGTGGGACAAGATGTCCCAGTGTATGAACCAAGACCTGAACATGGGAAAGGAAGATGTAGGACGGACACTTCATAGGAATCACATCTTGCCTTGTGATCACTTACCACTGGAAACTAGGACAAGCAGACCTGTAAAGAATAGAAGAAAAGCTACAACAAAAGAGGAAGCAAGGGAGGACTGTGAGGATGAGGATGATGAAGATGATTATTATCCCATGAACTTATTTCATTCAACTCAGCCACAGACATCAGTAACTGAGTCACCTGTAACTACACCTGATTCCTCTGAACCAACAACTATGGAGCGCGCCTTGGAAGTTCACCCGCTTGACTTTGATTCTGAATATCAGTCAGGAAACCAGGTGATTCAAACTCAACACCCACTTAATACTGATGTAGCAACATCCATGACTCCAACTGATCATACTTGTTGCTCTCCTGAATCTGAAATGGACATAAGGCCACATTGACCACAAAGACTGCGTCGGCCCCCAAAGACTCTAAGATATGATAAAATGGGTTCTCCATCGTGTTACAGTATGGCTGCACTTCCCTCTTATCCAGAACCTCCAACTTGGCTGCATCCTGTACAGCTATGCAACAACCAGCACCTCTCCTTGTATGGACAATAAGAAACCTGTGGACTTTTTCCAAATAGGCACTTAAGTAATGAACAGAAAACCAGACTTGTTTTGAGGATGCTTGAAGCACCATAAATGAGGACATTACAAGCTTGCTTATATGGTTTATAAGAGTGTGAACTGACTTATGTGGAAATTTTAATTTTGAATGTTCTTTAGCTGTGTTCATGAAGCTTTTCAAAGTTATTCTAATGACAAAATGTGACTGTCCAGGTTTGTAAGACTTATTGTAGAACCACCTTCATGATATTGAGGACAGTGTCTAACTTTGAGGGGGAGTATGTGATGGATAGAAATTTTGTTATCTCAGAGGCTGACTAGGCTGATTTGGTTAAAGCAGTGGCCAGATGCCACCAGCAGGGGGTGCTCTATAGTGAAGAGCACCGGAACTTCCTCCTCTGATAATAATAATCGCTGGAGCAGAAGCACCGTGTCCGACTCTTTATTAAAATATCGCCCTTTTACAGGTATGAGTATATACATAAATACACACCTGCAGATTGTAAATAAGTTTATTTACTTTCAGAAAGCTGTAAGTTCTTTTCGATGCTTCTAATGTTAAGAAATTCTGTTGTTAGCTCCATTGTTAGCGAAATCCCGCTGCTAGCTCCGTTGCTAAGATACCATTGCTAAGATACTGCTGTCTCAACGTTGATGCCATTGTGTATGTTGGAAGCTAAGCTCGGATAATAATAATCGCTGGAGCAGAAGCACCGTGTCCGGCTCTTTATTAAAATATCCGCCTTTTACAGGGCATTTACATGGACGCACAATCCTACACTTCTTCGATCTGGCCATCACCAACTCCTGGTTACAGTATAAGGAAAACAGCCAAGCTTTGGCATGACCTATGAAGAAAACTCTCCAATACCATGACTTCAAACTGCTCTTAGGTGAGGAACTGATTGCCCAGGGGCAGTCAGGCCAACCCAATCCAACTAAAACTGATGCGTCGAATGATGAGGAGTACGTTCCATCACAGAAGAGAAGGAGGCCCTAGCCAGATAAGGAAGTGAGAAAGTATGGAGCTGTCCATTTGCCACAGATGATGGACAATCCTAATACTTCCAGGTGCAGAGTAGAAGGGTGCACTGGAAAAACCTACATGAAGTGCATCAAATGCAACATGTACCTCTGCATCTCAAAGAAGTAGAACTGCTTTATGGACTACCACAAACCAAAACAGAACCAACACACCTAATTAAACTACACTAATCATCTTGCTTTTGATAAGTTGAATGAGGTGCCTGGAAATCTGAACCACTGGCTTAAATGATGTAGCCATTTGAAATTTACAGGACTAAAAATTGTCAGAGTTCAGAGGTAAATGTATGCCTCGAAATGTGTTCATATTTGCCACAAGAGAGTCCCGATGTCCTCTCCAAAGGACATACTCTAAAAAAAAAAAAAAAAATTCAAAAACTTTTTTTTCTCTGGGTCTCAATGCAACCAACCCATGGCATAAATTAACTAAGCAGCTGCTTAAGGCCCCCCAGGACTTCAGGGCCCCATAAATCCTTGCATTTTAACACAGACCACAGATATAGAAATGTAATATTTGTTTATTGAGATTATCAATGCTGCTAAATTTAATTTAATGGTTCCAGCGTACATAAATTAAAATGTTATACATTGTTTCACAGTTACACTGTTTAACAATTACTTATATATAAAATATACATATACGGTGTATCACAAAATTGAGTACACCCCTCACAGTTCTGCAGATATTTAAGTATATTTTTTCATGGGACAACACTGACAAAACTACACTTTTGCACAATGAAATGTAGTCTATGTGCAGCTTATATAACAGTGTTAATTTATTCTTCCCTCAAAATAACTCTATATACAACCATTAATGTATGAACCAACCCCAGAGCCGTGGACCGGTATTGGTACCGGCAAGAAATAACTAAATATTTCCAAATATTTCCATTTTATGTATTATTTGAGTGTGGAGGATTTCTTATTTTGAAAATTATTTAACTGATTTAAGAATTGTTGGCTGACTTTCCAAACTTTTGTGACCACAGAGCCGATAAAAGTATAACGGGTTCGATCGATTTGTGTGTTCAGCCACACAGCACACACAAACCGATTCCACTCACGAACATCTCGTTTTCAGAAGAAAATTCAGTAAAACCCTCAACATACCATATGGGAATTTAGAATAATCAAAGTTAATGTAGAAGCAGTAGCAATAGTTTGTGGACTCATTTTAAGCGATGAAAGACATAAAAAGAAAAGGCGTTTGATAAAAGATGGCGGTAGCAGCTGCTCTATTTGCTGCACTATGATTTGGAGGTGAGTTATGTTTGTTCCTACTTAACATTTTTAACTGAACAAACACAACCACAAATAATAAACATATATAAAAATGACCTTTACTTATGGTAATAAACATTTCTACATATCCCCTCCATTGTCCATCGGACTCTCAGTTTCGCCATGTCAACTGTTTGGGATTCCCCTCCGATTTAGCTCCAGGTGAGCTAAATCCGGTGCACTGTGCAGAAGTGCACAACAAACAGGAAATTATTTTGATTCTGCCAATTATAATTATTAATATTATAATAAGTGTCACAAATCTGTGCAGCAGGCAGGTGAATTACCTGAGTGAAGTTGCCCCCCCCACCTTCTTCAAATCAGACAAAATTGGTGTCAAACGTTTGTACTACGTTTGTGCTGGTTTGTGCAGCAAAAATTTTCGTTTGTGCCGCTATCGTACGCTGGGGTAGGAAAGGATTGGAAGTTTTAAAATCTAAAAAAATTGTTGATGTTACTGTTATAAAATAATTTGCATTTAAGAATTAGCAAAGCTCAATGGTGGTGTCAGCAGCTACTGAAAGTACCTAAAAAGTTACTTTTTCAAGGAGTAGTGTAGTTACTTTGACATCACTGCTCATAGCTATAGGTCAATTTTAGTAAATGGCTGACCTTGTAAGTAATCACATGAATTGAATTGGAAAAGTAAATCATCTTACATTTTTTCTAAACTGGGCGAAGGCTGACTCAACAATTTTTGTCAAAATTACAAAAACTTACTTTCCTTTTATCTTCACCTTCAGACACACAACAAACTTAATGTGAATTAAAGCCGCACAGCGGCGTCATGCGGCCCTCGCAGCCAAGTGCTGCACCGACCTATTAGCCACCGCAGGGGTTCCGGCACTGCCGCCCACCCGCCACCACAGCATAAAAAACAAGTTCATTTCTGTTGGAAGTGGGTGGGGCTAAGGTGATGAAATTAGCTGACCATGACAATGTGATAAGGACTGGTTTGTATTGAGACATATCAAGTCTTATGCAGCTGTCACATGAAAAGTTCAGTTATTGAACTTTAATGTTTCATGGGGAATAGTCAAAGTTTGAGACTTAGCCACGCCCACACAGTTCAGGCAGCAGCCAGTATTGACAGAGTTCATCAGATTATGATTTTAAGTCACTTTGCATAGAATGAAATCCATATAAATAACAGAGTAAAAGTAAGTGTAACCACTGTTCCAGTTTTCCCATGAACAGTGCGCAGATTCTCTGACCTACACTCTTATCAAATAGTTCACAATGAGAAATAAGTCTCTTAACTGGCAACAGTGTGTGTTATGAATAGTTATTTCTGAAACACAACTGAACACAATAGCATAACTAAGATAACTACATCTGAGATCTAAATGCAGTGCAACTTTAATCTTATCCTAATATGAGAAAGGAAAATTGTAAAGTTGAAGATGTCCCAGTTTAATAAACCGCATTGGTCAGTACGGTCAGGGCAATGCACATTAAATGAGCAGTTAGCTTTCAGCACATTAGAACAATAGCACAGGCTGAATCCCATCCATTAATTAGGTATTAATCACAGGAAGTGCTACAACTAAATATTACAACCCCAATGGATCAGTAATAAGATATTTAGCATTGTCTCAGAGCTATTCGAAACAACCCTTTAAACAGGTTCTATGCATAACAACAAACAAGGCTGAATGTATGAAACTGGATGTATCAAACACACTATTCAGTGTCTTGAATTAGTAAAGCGCTCTGTTAGCTTTACAAACATTGCAGGGACTCGGGTTAGTATCGTCCTCGGAATAGCAGTTGTTCCAAAGATGGCGGGTCCCAGAACCAGCACGAGGAATGGGTTACTCACTGCACCGGCGAGCAGTGTTGTATAGTAACGAAGTAAAAATACTTCACTACTTTACTTAAGTATATTTTGGAGTACTTCATACTTTCCTCGAGTAAGAAAATTTTTGATAACTTTTACTTTTACTTCACTACATTTCCGAACTTAATTGCATACTTTTACTCCGATACATTTTCAATGTGTGGTTTAGTTACTCGTTACAAAGAAGCGAGAGAGAAACGCAAATGTTTTGATCCCACCTACTGATTGGCTGCAACAAAGCCTGCTTGCCTGGGCTTGTTCATCACTACCAATAGGATGCACAGGTTTCGCACCACCCCACTACGTCAGAAAGTCCAGCAAACGGTCTGATTGGTTAGTGCTCCGTTTGTTTAGGTTTGTGCCGTTAAAGTTTTCGTTTGTGCAGCTTTGGTTTCCGAGATATTAAAATGATTTTTTAGGCCGTCCAGAGTTCACCATCCCCGCATTTTGCTCCAAAACAAACCAAAGTGGGCTGGTTCGTTAGTGCAGGTTTGTGCCGTTAAAACAAACGCAGCAAAGTTGTTTTCAATTTGGATTTTGGCTCTTCCGATATCCGGTGTGAGCGGTGTCTAGCTCGAGGTTGATCCGATTCATGAACGTTAATTTCGGCCAGCCGTTCTCTCGGTCTCCCCTTCCTCAAGGTGTCGGGAGTTTCACTCAGGGAGCGTCAACAAATTTTACATCCAAACTCTCCTGAGAAACTAATGGAAATAGATTTCTTGCCTTGTGACCAACTGACACAAAATTCATGACACAAAATATTGAGTATGAAGTAGTCATACTCAATATTTTCAGTAATTGTAATCTTAAAAAGTATATATTTTCGATGGCCTAAAAAATAATTTTTAATATCTCGGAAACCAAAGCTGCACAAACAGAACACTAATCAATCAGACTATTTGCTGGATTATTTGAGAAGGTGGGGTGTCAGCTTCACGGAGGTCTGTTTCGCTTCTCCCATTAAACACCAAGTTAACAAAAAGCTTAAGGCTTACAAAAACTTTATTTTCTGTCCTGGAGGGTTTACTAAGAAGCTGGTTCAGTTGTAAAGCAGGTTAAGTTAACCTAAAGCAGGTTAAGTTAACCTAAAGCAGGTCAAGTTAACCTAAAGGAGGTCAAGTTAACCTTGTGGTTTAGGTAAAGCACCTAATTTTCTTAACTAAATGATGCTGCAGGTATATCTATTAGCAGGTTTCATTTTGCCTGCACTTGGTTGTGTTCATTATTTTAAGTGTATTTAACAAGTTTACCAAAATATAAAAAATGTCATTCAAACTGCATTTGCCTTGTTTTACTTTTTACTTGTACTTTTCATTACATTACTTGAGTACATTCATTTTTACAGTACTTTCCATACTTAAGTACAAGACGTTTCAGATATTTTAATACTTTTACTCAAGTAACATTTCAATCAGTGACTTTTACCAAAGTCATATTTTGGAGCGGTACCGATACTTTTACTTGACTCCGAGATTTCAGTACTTTATACAACACTGCCGGCGAGTTACCAGTTTTTAAATGAACGGCAATAAAACTGCTCCAACTCCGGTCTAACAGTCCGTTCCGGCTCACAAGCGTAGTTCAGGTCTGCAGCTCCACATCCCAAGCAAAACGCTAAAACTGGTTATCAAAAAAAAATGTACAGTCCGCAGCTGAATAGGCCGAACCTCGACCATGAGCTGCCGCTGGACTGCCAGTACGTAGCTGCTTACAGGCACAGCTCCAGCGCAGTTCAGTACATCACAACCAAACAGATTGCTTAGATTTGATTTTGCCCTTGACTGACCAGTAAGGTAGGGACAAGTGAAATTGATTCATTTACTTGTAGTAAATAACAGTTATTAACAAAACGCTACATTTACTGTGTATTTTAAGCCAACGAAAATTACCGACAAAAGGAAATTACCAACCTTTTTGGAAATGTCACAGCAGATGCTCTTGCAACGTTTTCACACCCATCCACCCATCGATCTGTTTTGACATCTTTAGCTGTCTTTCTAATGCAAGTTGTTTCATTTGTGGAGTAATACTGACCCCTACTGGTGAATTCCTGACATGGTTTCTAAACAGTGACTGCTGATGAATGATATCCTTTCTATTATTTCTAACCAAAATCAATGAATGTTTGTACTCTAACCCACAAAAAAAAAGTTATTAAAAAAAAAAACTTATAACAATGTATTTTAAAATAATTAATATTTTAACCTGGATAACATAACCTATATTTCATGGGCTGCTGTGGTGTTTGCGGGGCTAAGTTGATGTCATCAACTCACCATTTAAATGTGATCAGGACTATTCTATAGAGAGACATAGGACGTCTTATGCAGCTGTAATCTTGCATTTGGAAATTATTGAATCTTGATGTTTCATGGCGAATAGTCAAAGTTTGCTGCTTAGCCACGCCCACATTCTTTGACCTAGGAGAATTCCTTTGATAACTTTTCACTTTTGATCCCTCAAGTGTGTTGAGTGATTTTGAAGTCTGTATCTGAAAAACTGTGGGATGAGTTCCAATCAGATACGACCTCTATAAAAAAGAGAAAATGACGTCTTTGAACCAAAATAGCTGACTTTATGTTGGGTTTAGACCAGGGGTCGGCAACCCAAAATGTTGAAAGAGCCATATTGGACCAAAAACCAAAAAACAAATATGTCTGGAGCCGCAAAAAATTAAAAGCCTTATATAAGCTTTATAATGAAGGAAACACATGCTGTATGTATCTATATTAGCAATATTAGCCTACTATCAAAATGACTAAGTTGGCTACAAATACATAATGAGCCTTCACAATTAAATGTTTTTTTCCGCAGTGCATCCTAGAGAATGACGCACCACGTGACTCACTCTGTTGTACGATGCCGCCTCAAGTTTAACTTCATTACAATATTAATGAATTATGTTTCATTGCTTTGATGAAATTAAAGAAATGTAATAAAGAAATCAGATTTTTGATGTCGTTTTAATGGTGAGGATTCGAAAAAAACAACAACAAAATGGAACGTGCATAACGTGCTCCCTATGTGGGCAACAAACAGAGTGCAACAAAACGCAGCCTGCATTTATACAAATAAAAACCGCAGCCTTTTGCAAATGTAGCATGCCTTCCCTGGAAATGTCTTTCCACATTACTCTTTTTGTTATTTGACAACTTCGCTACATAGCAAACATTCAGGCAATCCTTCCACATTAGCAATGAATGCAAATGATTCGGTCCAAGAAACGTTGAAACCTCTGTTCTCCTCTGTTATTTTTCTCTTTTTTCCCTTTGGGATCCATGGCCCATCACACAGCCGCCGATTTGTTTACACCAGCCACCTGCCTGGCATCCCGCCCCTGCTGTTAGAAACGTGTGTCGCAGGCTATGACGCAAATCTTCAGTTGACAGAAATTTTTAAAATTTAATATTTAATCTACACATTTTTTACAGCATTGGAAAACGTTAAGAATGTTTGTGTCATGTTTGTCCTCCTACAGAAACCATATTAAAAACAAAAATATATTTCCCTCCCCCCATCTTTTTTTTCCATTTTCAAACATTTTTGAAAAAGCTCCAGGGAGCCACCAGGGCGGCGCTAAAGAGCCGCATGCGGCTCCGGAGCCGCGGGTTGCCGACCCCCGGTTTAGACAATGGCTCCAATATACGTTTTTTTTACGTCCTGACAAGATACACAGGTGTACCAAGTTTAATAATTGTAGGTTAAAGCATGGCTTGGGGCTGATCATTTAAAGTGTTCTAGGGGGCGCTATATAGAAATTAGGCCACGCCCACCAAATTTTGTGATGGATTCCTTTCGGGGAGTGGACGAGGATCTATCCTAGTGAGTTTGGACCAGCTCGGCCTGAAACTGGAATTGAGAGCCAAATGTATGGCAATAGCGTTACAGGTCACGCCGCCACGCTCACCTGCTCCATCGAAGCTGGTCGGGGTTGGAATCCTCAACACACCAACATGTCTTCTGTCTCTGGGCACAGTTTCATGTTGATGATGAGGTCAAAGGGGTAAGATAGCGACCGTTCACTGTAAAACCTGACACTTCCTATTGTCAGGGGGCGTGGCTTACGTGATGTCATCATTCGACCATTGGGTCTGTAGGACACCCGTTGATGATCAATCACAGTAAGTTTGGTGACTGTGAGTTTTTGTGTAGGAGATACAATAGTTTTTGTTTTTCCACGGCGAGTAGGTGAAGTTTGACCCCTGGTAACACCCATTCAGCATGCTCAAAAACTCACCGTTTTGATAACTTTAGATGGGACATGCCTTATGAACAGACTGACCGAGTTTGAAGCTGATCAATCGAAATTCCTAGGAGGAGTTCGATCAAATACGAAGGCTGTAAACGGCAAAAATAGGGTCAAAATCGGAACTTTAATCCAAAATGGCCGACTTCCTGTGATACTTGCACTATGACAAGTATCACAAGAAACGGTATGAAAACAATAGGCCATCGCAGGGCTTTGCTGCTCGGACCTAATAATAATAAAAGAAGAAACAGCAAGAAAACAATAAGTCTTCGCAGCGCTTTGCTGCTCGGGCCTAATAATAAGAAACAATACAAAAACAATAGGCCTTCGCAGCGCTTCGCTGCTCGGACCTAAATACTGATTACACCCCCAGTTGCATCCCACCATCTCAGAAAAAAATAGAGAAATTCAGAAATAGATGCTTCAGATTCCTAATCATTGTAGTTAGCAGAGCGTTTGCAGTGTGTTCCAGTTGTTAGTTCACTAGGCACATTCTTGGAAGAAAAAAGTTATTCTTTCTTTTTTTTAAACACAGTATGGTATTCAGATTTTCATTTTTGATATAAAAAATGAGAAATCTTAAGGAATCATGGACAAAATTGTGCACAATAATAAATGCTGTAAAACTTCACAGATAGCTTTTCAGCTCTTTTTATATACAAGTCTTAAGAATTTTTCAGTCACGATCAAAACTATCAAACAACTATGAATGTTTGATAGTCTGAATTACTTGATGTCACTCATGTTATTTTTGCAAAATAATTATTTTTTGCAAAAGAATTATTTTCAATTTTACTGGAGGATTTTTCTGATCAGGCTTGAATATGACGAGGACCAGTCAAAATATTGACTTTGCCTTATTAGTGTGCAATTTTACAACCTGGTTAAGAACAAAAATGTCCACCTCCATAAACTGCCATATGATTTTTGTTCTGCTTTTTAGGAAATGTCCAGTCACAATGATCAGATGTTTTATTGTACTTTTTTTTTTACTTCTTAAACAAGTAAGTATGGGTAGATGGGAAATGTATCTAATAAGTTTTTGACATTGTTACGGTCCGACCAGTAAGGCACAAGGAAAAAGGTATATATATTTATAAAAAAATCTTCTATTTTATTTTTTTTTTTTAAAATCTTTACAAAAGGCTTTCAACAACAAATCTCAAAAATGTAGCAAAAATGGGCCCAAAAGAAATCAAGTAAAGCATACCTATCTCAGCATGACAAACTAAAAACTGACCTCACACAATGAACACATAGCGGAATTTATACACAAATGAGGAGGGGTGGGAGAAGAGACAAAGACAAATAATGCATAAACATAATTAACTAATTCAAAATAAAACATTTTGACAACTGTAAAAACAAAATAGCCTAACACCAAAATGTTTTAGCAATTGTTCCATTAGTGGGGAGAGGAAGAATCTTTAACATCAAGTCCCCTGCTTAGAACAGCCTGATGGTTTGTTCCACATCCTGGTTTGCCTTTCAACAGTCCTCTCTCCCAGCCAGTCCTTCAAACTCAGCAAAACAAAATAGTTAATAATCTAAATAAACATAAGGTGTTTACTAAAAGTGTGCACCCAAATTAGTAAACAACCCAATGCAATAACCATCACCAAAGAAAAAGTGAAATTATAAATATATTGTGTGAAAACATAAATACTAATACTGGGGGAGAGATAGAATAGAATAGAATTCAACTTTGTCTTTGCACTGTCACATGTACAAGCAACGAAATGTAGTTTGCATCTATCCAGAAGTGCTATACATGATATAAATATTTATAAACAAAAAACGAGAATAATATTGACGTGCTATAAATAAGATGTTTTGTACAAACATAAATATAAATGAGAGCTTATGTACATATTATACAAATTACACAGATTATACAGAATATAGAGGAATATGAAGAATATGAAGAATGGATTGTATATTGTATATTAGTTGTTTTATAATACAGGTTAAATAATGGCAAATTAGATTTACAGATTATATAAAGATTGTATATAGATTATGTATGTGTGTGAGGGGAACAGTCCAGGGATGGGGGGGTACAGTCCTTATAGTTTGTGTCAGGAGGCGTTCAGGAGCGTGACAGCTGTGGGAAAGAAGCTGTTTCGGTGCCTGGTGGTTCTGGTCCGTAGGCGTCTGTAACGCCTCCCAGAGGGCAGGAGAGAGAAGAGTGTGTGTGCAGGGTGAGTCAAGTCCTTGGTGATTTTGCCGGCCCTTTTCAGACACCGCTTCCTGTAGATGTCATTGATGGTAGGGAGCGTTGCCCCGGCGATGTGCTGGGCAGTTTTCACCACCCTCTGTAGCGCTTTCCGGTCGGAGACAGAGCAGTTCCCGTACCAAACTGTGATGCAGTTGGTGAGAATGCTCTCAATGGTGCAGCGGTAAAAGTTGGTGAGGATCTCTGAGGACAGGTGGTTCTTCCTCAAGGTCCTCATGAAGAAGAGGCGCTGGTGCGCCTTCTTGATGAGTTGGTCGTCCAGGTCAGGTCCTCGGAGATGTGGACTCCCAGGAACTTAAAGCTGTTCACACGCTCCACCGCTATTCCCTTGATGTGGATGGGTGGGTGTAGGTCAGCGTTCCTCCTGAAGTCCACAATGAGCTCCTTGGTCTTCTCGGTGTTCAGCTGCAAGTAGTTCTTGTCGCACCACTCAGCCAGACGGTCCACCTCCTCCCTGTAGGCGGCCTCATCGTTGTCTCTGATGAGGCCGATCACCGTGATGTCATCAGCAAACTTGATGATGGCGTTAGAGCCATGAACAGGTCTGAGATGGAGGAATCTCCACAAACATGTTGAAGCTTCACTTTTGTGTAGCATTCCATTTCATACTTTGGCTTTTGGAAAGATAAAAGTACCTTTAACTTATGTTTTAAACATTTATAAACATATCCCTGCATTACGAGAGGTTGGGTTTGTACTTTTATTAAAAATGGTAATACGGCCTGCTTGTTCTGATTTTAACTGGTTCTGAGAAGAGTTTGCAGAATCAAATTTTCTTCCAGTCGAGAGTGGTTATTTATTTATTTCCATGTGGAGCAGAGGGGATCTTTGTGGGAGAGCATTAAAATTGACTTCTATTATGAACCAAACAAAAATAATTTGACAGTCCCATTTTAAACTAGCTTTAGCATCTCCCATGAAAACTTTAGCATGGCTAGTGCTACTAATCCAACCAGCAACGTTTGTGTTTTCAATAGAAAATGCAGAGCAAACCTTAAAGGCTGCCAGAGTTTCCAAACCCAACATGTTCAATGATTGACAGCATGAAAGCTCAAATGACTGATTGGCTGATTGGAAATACATTTGTTGCTTGCTTGTTTCGAGGGTTACTATTTTTTTCCAAGTCACTAATGTTGGTGTCAAATATTATTTTTTTATTAATATGTTAGGTTTTATTTGTGTGATGCAGTTTTTATTGGAGTTATTCAAACAATAAATCAAGCTGATAGGCTTGATTTAAACAAGTAACATGTAAATAGTGATGTATCTGTCCCTGTCTTGTTACAGATCTTTAGAGGGAAAGATGTAACTCTACTGTACTCTCAGCTGAAAATCTTCTTCAGCAGTGTGACTTGTGCCAAGCCTCGCAGCAGTAGAAACTCGAGCATTGGTGAGCCATCACGAGTTGGGACCAATCACAGAGCACATTCAGCTGGAAACCTCTCCCTCTTTTTTGTTGGGTGGATTTTAAGGCTGCAGGATGCTGAAATAAATAGATAATCTATTGTTTTAGTCCTCTTTTTTTCTTTTTTCCTCATTGATCCAAAGTGTGTTGTTTTTGTGCAGAGGCCTTTGTGGTTTGCCAGAATTATTCTCCCCCAGAGGGTTATATTCCCAACATGTCCAACCCTCTGCTGGACCAGTCATATGGTAAATATAAAGCCTTTGACAATGCTCTGTTACAGGGGGGGCATTTACTTGAACATATCTTTATGCATGAGAGTGAATATGAGAAATAATATTGGTCACTTTGTCTAAAACTAATTATCTATTGCATCTGGTTGAAGCTCCTGGCATGACATCAGTAATCAATGCAGGATCAATATGTAGTACCTTGCAGATCGACTCTTACTCAGAGGTTCAAGAATGCCATATTACTTGTATTTCTGTGTATTCAGTCTGGTGTATGCTCTCTGTCCTTCAGATGTGGACTTCAACCAGCTAGAAGGACCAAACCGTGTCATTGTTCCCTTCATTGCATGTGGAGACCTTAGCGCCTTTGATTCAGACAGAACCTATCCCCTACAGGTGAGGAGTGGCATGATCAGATCTGGCATTCATCTTTAACCACAATCACAAAAATCCTCCAAACAGGAGAAAAATGTACTGAAGTTCTTGGTTACCCTTTCGTGTGTATTTAATGCATACTATTTTCACAGTAATAATGTGAATCTGAAAGATTATGGATGTTCTGATCACACATATGAGTCGTTAAAGGACAGGCATTTATTAATGGTCTGTTGCAGTCCAACCTGTTTTCTGTGAACATCCTGGTAAACTAGGGGAGCACAATAATTATCGGCCCAATAACAGAAAGTTATGACGTCTCCTTGTCAGTCTGATATCATATTAGCACCGATAATATATTCTGTGGTGCAGTGTTTTATTGATTTATTTATCTATTTTTTCAATCAAGAGCCTCCACTCCTGAATGAGACCTCTAAGTGCTCTGCTTGGTCTAATTGGAGAAAACTGTAAATCATTTTAAAATTCCCTCATGTCAGGAAAAATTTTAATAATTGTTAAAATTTATATATATATTAATTGCCCCAGCATGTATAAATATAAACAGAACAACTCTGAACTGGTCATTTTCAACACCATATGAATGAAGCATAGCTCATGAGTGAACAGAGAACATGCCGTTTGTAGTTTGGAGTTTCTTTAAACTTTGATAGGAAAAAATTCCTGCTCTAGTTGTACAGACTTGTCCAATAGATCTGGTCCTGATCAGCAAAATGATCTAAAGAATGTCTTTCTTATCTTTGATTATTTTCTTTGTGCAGGTTGATGCCAGTAAAGAGTACCAGTACATTCCCCCCACACAGCCACCTATCCGGCCTCCATATGAGCAGGCCTGCCACTTTCGCAAACACAACATGCTGTCCAGAGAGGATGTTCCTCCCATCAGTCCCACCCAGAGCCGAGAAGAACAGGAACCATAAGCCAAGACCTCATGACCTTTAAGTAGTGCTAATGGGAAAAGGCCCTAGACATACTGCAGATCATAATCTGTTAAGTCTTCCTGGTTCTGCAAGCAGTTTTTAATGAGTTGACATCTGAAAAAAAAAGGCTATGACATCTGAAAAAAAAGGCTATGACATCTGAAAAAGAAAGGCTTATTTATAATAATGATGTCGCTTTTTACTCAAGAACTTTTTTAGAGGAAAATGTGGGAGATCTGAATGCTGCAAGTCAATAACTCAAAGCAATTTGCTGGATTTCCAGAGATGGAGAAGTTTTTTTTTTTTGTTTGTTTTTTTACAGATTTAAATAATGAACTGATCTTGACTGTATTGGATTAATAACTAGGATCAGTTGGAATGTGTGTATGATTGGATTGAATTGACTTTTTTGAAGTGTCTTAAAATTACATGAATTGGTGCTATGTAAACTCAATTGAATACAGTAGATATTGCAGCAAAATCCATTGTTGAGTTTAAACATTGAAATCTTTATTTCGAGTGTTAACTTTTAGTTATAAAGCACTGTAATACATTGAACATCATCTAAAGGCACAAACAAGGTTTGTATCCCTACCTTCATCCATCACTTGGACCTGCTTATCCACACACAGTGGCTAGGGTCCTTGTTTCAACCTCAAGCAGTGACTGGATGAGAGGCAGTTAAAACACTGCACACACTCATACCTACATGCAAATTACAGAGACAAGTTTTCAAATCACTATCTCAAGACTGGCAAAGCATTGACTATTTTTACGCATCTCTCCACCTCTTTCAACCGTGGTATTATTTCAGCAATAACATTAGCTCTATCAACAGGTGTTGTAGGTGCCTGGACTGGTGTGGGAGGATCTTTTGGTGACATTGCCACATCAAACTGGAAAACACTGTCTCTCTTTCCAGTATGTTAGGAATCAAGCTGGCTGTGCTGATAAGCACAAATAACTCATAGTTCTTATTGAAGTCTGGAGTTCTGTTCCCTCTGGGGTGTCTCTAGCCCAGGGGTCACCAGCACGTTGGCCACGGGCACCTGGTCGCCCGAAGGGACCTTGTCAGTCGCCCGCGGAGTTACTTCTAAAAATAGCCATTATCATTGTGGAGCACTAACAAAGAATAATTTAATTAAATGTTTTTACATTGAAGTAATGACGTTTGTTTATATTTAGAGTTCAAAAGAGGGAAATGATAAAAACGTTTAAAATAAATTGCTTTATGTATAAAACTCTTTCCTGCTGTTAAAGTTCAGAACTACGCGCAGGCGCCTGCAAGAAACTATGGGAGTACAGCAGCACCTGCAGCTGTACTCTGCGTACCTTGACATTTTCCTTTAAGTAAAGAAAGAAAAGAAGAAATTCTGGAATTTTTATTATTTAACCCTATTTACTATTAACAAAATTGTGAAGAAAAAATAAATTAATTGTGCCAAAACATCTTATTCGTAACGCACATCGCAACACCTGAACCTGGGAATCAACAACGTCCTCTTTTCGTGAACCACATGGGGACCCTTTGCTTCCATGTCTTTATTATTTATTTTATACATTAACATTAGACAGAAATACAAAGAAATAAAACAATAAATAAATAAAGCAATATGTACCTGTATGAAACAGAATAATAATCAGGGACCAGATTCATCACAGGTACAGCACCTTACGAGGAATAGTATTTTGTATTAGCATCAAACTAACAGAACATTTTACAGGACCGTTACAATGTTCTCAGTGAACTTACCTTGCACCCATCTCTCATGAACTGGCAACGAGATGTCTGTGTTCACTATATTTAACGCTGCCAACCACCAGGAGAGAGTGCTGTTTCACCCATTACACATGAACCCAAACTTGGAAGTAATAACAAGTGGAATTCTATACATTAACTATGTTACACTCCCTCCTGCCGAATTCCACTTGCCCCATTACAACAAACAAAACTAAACAATAGAAAAAAAAACAAGAAAGAGAAAGAAAAAAAGTACAGTGACAATGGGCAAGGTCCAGGTACAAAAGCACAAATTGGACTAAGACCACTATTCAAATGCACAGGAAAGAAATACACAACCACCGTTTCCAAAGTCGCTTGTGAGGTACGATCACATCAAATTCACAGTTACAAATATCAAGTCACTTAGACTATCCCATGGGGATCAGTATGAGAAAAGGTTGGCCAAACCCTACCTACATACATAGGGGAAAAAAATATGCCCATTTCCATATTTTATTAATATGCAACTGCAAATGCACCTTCCAAATAGCAAAACAGACATGAAGCATCAAAATTGTTGCAAAACATCAAGGTCAACATTGAAACAAATAATGCATCATTTCAATAAGTCTAGTCACTGGTTTCAACAACCGCCCAGCTCTAGATCTACGGGCAGTTGCACCATCAACTACTGCCATTGTAGCAGTATGTAGCAGTACTAGTAGCAGGTACATCAGTAAGAGTGTCAGTAATAGGAGACCTCTGGCTTGCCCAGAGGTCTCTGGGCAAGCCATTTGGACTGCTGTGCAACTGGGGTCTGCTGAACTGCTGTCCATCAAAATAGCTCCATCAGAGGGTTGTAACTGATCAAGGACTGGCTGGGCTAAAGGCAACACCCTGCCCTCTGATAGGGCATTAGTAGATTCCGTGGCTCCCTCCAGCACAGTGCCCTCCACCTGCTCGGCATCTTCTGCATCTGTCTTGCTGCTTGCTCCCAAAGGTAGGTCAGATACCCATGCTCTTGTTCTAAACTCTGCTGAGTTAGAAATAACATCACTGGTTGGTGACCTCCTAACACTTAGGTCAAGTGAATTTGATGTCGGAGACAGAACAACCTCCTCCTGGTCATCCTGAGGTAACGGCAGAAAGTTTATTGACATTATTAGGTTGCGGTGGACCACTTTTACTTGGCCTGTAGTGGGATTCTGTATCCTGAAGGTGTGGCTCTCATCATCCTTTCCAACCACCACATACACTGTGCTATCCCAGTGGTCAGCAAGCTTCCTTTTTCCACATTCTCCTTTGTTGGCCAGCAGCACTCTGTCGTTCACTTCCACTGGTACACCACAAACTCCGGTTGTATAGCTCAGTGTGACGCTGGAGCTGTTTAGTTGCTGTTGACTGAGCTACAGCCATAGCCTCTCTCATGTCCCTTTGCAGGGACTCAACATAGTCCATCACCTCCGGTTCACTGAGCACTGAGCCAAAGATGACGTCCACCGGAAGACATTGCACCCTCCCAAACATGAGCAGGATCGGTGCATATCCTGTTGTCTCATGTACTGTACAATTGTAGGCAAATGTCAGAGATTTCAGGGTCTGAGGCCAATGATGTTTAGCTCTTGGTGGCAGTGCTCGAATCACGTTGCCTAGAATCCGGTTCATTCTCTCACACAAGCCATTCCCCATAGGGTGATAAGGCGTAGTGTGGGACTTTTGCACGCCCACCACATTCAGCAACTCTGCAATAAGCAAACTCTCAAAACTGACCCCCTGATCAAAATGTAGTCACTTGGGAAATTCATAGATGCAGAAATAGTTGTTCCACAGCTGGTGTCCAACTGCTTTAGCTGACTGATTGGGGCACAAGAACGCATGTGCCATATTTGTGAAGTGGTCAGTAGCTACAAGCACATCCAGTGAACGGTTTGAAGAATCCTCAGCAGTCCAGAAATCAATACTGACAAGTTCCAGAGGCTCAGAGGTCCTTATGTTTGTCAAAGGAGCTCTTGCTTCTGGCTCTGGTGACTTGCTGACAACAAACCGTCTGCAGTGTTTTACATACTTGGTAACATCGTGCATTAGGCCAAGCCAATAAAACCTCTATCTTGTCAGGTACAGAGTCCGTTGCTGACCCTGGTGACCAGCCTCATCATGAACGCCTTGTAACACCTTCTGATGCAGTGAGCGGGGGACAACAAAAAAGGTAGGACTTATTCTTTGTGACAGGGTTTTTAGCTACCCGATACAGAACTCCATCTCTCAATGCAAACTTTTCCCAGCCTTTCAAAAGCTTGAGGACTTCTGACGACTCCTTGAAACGTTCCCTCCTAGAAGGTCTCCATTTTCTTTCTACAAAGAAGATCACCCTACACCCTACTTAGAACCGGGTCATTTCTCTGCCTGTCCTGCAACACTTTAAGTGAGAGCACCTCCGAGTTGACCTGTGGGGTTGTCAGAACAGTCTGTGAGAACTGTGGCAGGAGAAGAGCATGAGGGCACACCACAGGACCATTTTCACTGCATCCCTGGAGTACAGCAGCAACCTCTAGTGATACTGCTCCTGTCTTAACAACCGCCACACCCTGACATATCTGTGGGTCACACTCAGATACTGCAGGGGGGGTTGGCTGACCAGCTAAACACCTTCTGTATTCCATTAGCACTGCGGCCTCTGCCAGCAGCTCGTCATAAGGCACTCTCGTCAAAGGGTGAGACGTACTAGACTGTTTGAAGGGCTCTCTGCTACGAGCGTCATTCTTTGATCCAGGGATGTACTTGATGTCAAACTGGAATGGTGCCAACTTAGCAATCCACCTCTGCTCACATGTGTCCAGCCGAGCTTTGGACAAGATGAGATTAGTGGATTGTTGTCCGTCCACACGGTGATTCAGATTCGAGGTTAACTAGCCTGAAGATATTTGCTAAGATGATGAAGTCAACTCTGCTAATGAATAAGTACTTGTTTGCTGAAGAAGAAAAACCTGCTATTGTATATGAGATCCCGATAGCAGTGAAACTGGATTTGGGCCCTGTGAGCTCACCTTCTTTGCCTGATGCATTTGTCTCAAAAACTGTGGATAAAAGAGAAATATTGACAAGTGGAACATGTGTTCTATGCGAGACCCCGATGTACATCTATGACAACTCAAGGTTTGGAGCGGATACCCCCAAGAAATTGACATATTATCTGTGTCGCGTGCAGAGCCCAGTACTTGGAGTCACCAAGGCAAACTGGTCTTTAAAACCTCATGGTCTATGGGGGTCATGGGATTATGTTTTCCGTTATGAGTCCAGAGAGTTTTTCCTGTACCAGCTAGGCAAGGATGAGGAGCTTGCACCAATAACGCATACATGCAGCCTCACCTATAATGACTGGGCAGTGCTAAGGCTTGTAATTCCTCACGCCAATGTAGATATGGAATTGGCCTTAGAGCAAATACAAGAGAAGATGAGTCTGACCCTCAATCTGCAAAGAAAACCAGAAGACAGTGCTTCCTGACCGATACTGAAATTGGAAGGGGAGAAATTCTCTTCAGTGCAGTGTGGGAATTGGAAAAATACTGAATCCGGCCACTGGTCTTTACGGGCAAGCAGAAGGAGGGCCGAGAGCCAGAATGCCCCAGACTTGTTTGTGTTGGAGGCATTCAATGTGGACTGTGGTGTATTAAGAACCATGCTGGCTCTCCCATTCGATGCCTGATCTGAGAAAATGATGAAAGCCGGAGATGGAATTTCCGAACTGTTCCAAAAATCTCACTGCTGGCTCGATATTTTGTCAGTGAAGAAAACTCTGACATTTCCTGTCCAGCCTCTAAGGCCGGTCCTCTTCTGAGGACCCGCTCCTCTTCTATATATAGGGAGGGTTGCGGGGACTTCTCACACCAAACCTTTAGGATGGAAGAAGCAAGGAGTTATGGACTATGGGGATCAAACTGGGGCGAGCCCAGTTATTCAACAGAGACCCTTTTCAGTCCTTCTGATAGCCACAACATGGGTCCAATTATCCACCTTCTCCTGTTTTATACTCAACACAATCATCTTCTGCACTCTCCTACAAATTTTCTGATACCGAGTACCGTAGCTGAAGATGGTATACATCCACCACCGCAGCAGAGGACTCTGGAGATCCCGCTACCAGCTACTCCAAACCCCCACCTTCTCCAATGCAGCAAGAAGATGAAATTGATGGATGGATACCGACTAAGCTGATTGCTACAGTAAAAACAGCCTTGCTGCATCTATTCAGTTTAATTTGTGTCAAGTATGTCAAAAACCTGCTATGGTTGCAAAACACTGTTAGGTCTTGGTTCAATAGGCTATGCGCAATCATTTCAATATATTTTAATAAATGTTGAACCAGTCTGGGCCTCGGCTTGTAGCAAATTTGTTTTTTTTTTGGCCCTCTGATTTTTATATCCCTGATCTAGCGAGATTGGAAAATCATGCGAGATGCTAGCGAGATTACGGAAGTACAAGGTGGTTTTATTTACACAATCAACTGCAGATATTTGTTTTTCTCTGCAAAGCTTTACTGGCACTTAAGAACTGCATTGTAACAAATGGCTGTAAAAACTACAGCATGAAAATACATTAAGGTGACAGGGTTTTGAAAATTCTGCTATTTACAGTGATCTGACGTGCATATGGAAAGTATATCGGACGTGATTGGACCACTGGATAATGTGTGGAAATGTTTAATGTACAGTTGCATTGTAGGATATTTACCGGCTGGTAAATATACAGCCGATAAATATCCTAGCTGGAGGCGAACTTTCACAGGGTAGAGGGTGGGTCAACAATAACTTTCACCGAGTAAGTACTTTTTAAAACAAACATTATATTGCAGTTTTGTGTTTGTGTGCGAAAATATATTTTATGTGTCTTTATTGTGCTACTCTCGCTTCTTTGCTAAAGGGTTAGCAAACATAGTATATGGATAGAGACAGAGGAATGAATCTTTCTATGGAAATGTCTCTGTGTACCTGAGTATTAAGTTAAAATTAAAACTAATATCACTGAACATTGTTATTTTTCTGGAAACGGCATCAGGGGCACAAGGGGTCCAGCAACGCCTTTTGCCACCTAGAGTATTTTTTCATAGGTGAGAACTATGAGAACTGTTTCAGTAGTGCCTTTACAAAACATTTGATAGTTCACAGGAACCTAAACAAAATGTAATATGTACTTAAAAAAAAACCCCCAAAAGAGTAGTTTTGAACAGTCTCCCATCTGTTTCTAGGTGATTCATAGGCCTCAATCTAGAAAGAATAAAAGCTGCAAAACCAACAGGACGACTTATGTCTCAGCAGTGAACCCGCAGGTCTTCATTCTCCTCCTTCTTGGACTACTAGTGGAACTTTTAAAATTTCAAAATTATACATTCACACACAATCAGTTCTTTTACTCCATCTCTTTCCCAGTCTTTCTTTTTCTCTGCCTGTCTCTCTGTATCTGTCCTGTCCATTTCTAACAAACAGACAGGAGGATAGCTACAATGAAGGAAGAGTCAAAGTGTCTGTCCACTAAATCTATCCTTTTCACCCTGTCTATCTTTAACTGACATAAATGCAGTTTGGAAACTTTGACATTTGGATACTTTTGTTTTATTAAAGATTATTTAATTCATTGCATTCAATGTAATATTACCATGATTGTAAATGGGCGACTGTGGCTGTGTGGCAGAGTTGTTGTCTTGCAATCGGAAAGTTGTAGGTTCGATTCCAGCTTCCTCCTTCCACATGTTGATGTGCCTCTTTGCAAGGCACTTAACCCCAAATTGCCTATCAGTCTGCGTATCGGTGTATGAATGTGTGTGCGTTTGTGAGTGTGAATGGGTGGATGTGACTCTAGTGTAAAGTGCTTTGAGTGGTCAAAATGACTGGAAAAGCTCTATATAAGTTCAGTCCATTTACCAAATGTACCAGTTATGTTTTGAGAGCAGAGTATTTTTCACTTTGGTTGCAATACTTTGACTTCTGTGTAACTAGCAAATATTGCTGTTGCAAAATACTATATTTTGTTTTGCTTCAGTTGGTCAGATTTAAATTGACAATAAAATCAAGTGATTTTAAAATGTACTTGTATATTTTTTTAAATTAGAAGAAATTTTTTTTTTGAGAGTTTGGTAAATTAAGTTGCAAGTTCACATTTAAACTTTTAAAAGCTAGCAAAGTATGCAGTTTTATGAACTACGCTGCCACTAAGTTACTGTAAATTTGAAAGTTACTTTTTTAATCATTCCCCATTACAGTGTGTGGTAGAACTATTTTGAAGTTTCTTGTTACTAATTGAACACTGACTTTAAAGGTTTCGTTTAAACTTAATTTCAACTAGCTTAAATGCATCTTCAAATGGGTTGCCATATGGTAAGAGTTTTTGTAGTAAAATGCCTGCACTGCACATGTAAGAGAAAATGGATAACAATTTTGAAAATACAGTTCTGTTATACCTTCTCTAATTGTTGAGTGTTCTTTCTACCCTTTCACCCAGTGCTGTCTTACAACACTTAAGTTAATACCACTTAAAAAATGTCTTAGAAATAACGTAATTCAATCATGGAAAGGATTTACACACGATTAAATTGCTTTCTTTCAGCACGAAGCATGTTTGTTTAGCTAACTTAATTTTCTTGAGTTGAACCAACTTAAGTAGTGTGAAGGTACCACTGTAAAATAAGGTGGTTTCAACTAAATTTGCCTTCATCTTAATCAAGTAAAGTTAAATTATTTGGTGCAAAACATTGCAAAGTACTTGGGCTTGCTCTATTAAATTACATTGGGTCCAAACTATAGTAAATGAGTTGAATCAACCTTAAAAGTTAAGTTGAGCCAACACAACTGCTTTAAATTGCAATAACCTTGATAAATTAAGTTGAGCTAACACAATTGCTTTAAAATGGAGTAACAGAATTACATGGTGCTGAAATAAAGCAATCAGGTCGAAATCCTTTCCATGACTTTTTTATGTTCATCCAAAGAGTTATTTTTTTCAGTGTAGTGTGTATGAATGATGGGAGGGGAATAAGAACAGATGTGCATACAGGAAATTGCTCAGCTATAGACTTAACTCTGTTGTGCAGAGAGAGATTTAGCTGGATTTTGTGAGAGGGAAATGGAGCAAGAAACAACAATAGGTAGTGATCATTTTCCAATTTTTTATTTTTTTTTTATAAAATCCCTATTTCTAAAGAGAAGGGGGTGGTAGAAAAGCAGGAAAGATGGATATTTGGTAAGGCAAAATGGAATATATTTAAATATATATGTGAGAAATACATGGATGAAGTCAATTTAGATATAGATAGTATCGAGGGAAAGATTAGGGATATTATATTGAAAGCAGCAAAAATAACAATTCCTGTAAGTAAAGAACAAAAAGAGTTACCTTGGTGGACACAAGAGTGCAGTGAAGCAATAAGGAAATGAACTCAAGCTTTTAGAATATTGAAAATACATAATTTAAAAAATTTTATTGAATATAAAAAAGATCTAGTAGAAGTAAGGAAAGTTATTGAGAAGGCAGAGTAGACAAAATGGACAGATTTTTGTGATTCAATAGGCGGAACAACTACCATAGCTAATGTATGGGGAATTATAAAAAAAAATGAGGGGAAATAACACTCAATTCTAAAACATGAAGAAGGAACAGGAGTAACACATGAAGAGAAAGTAGAAGTAATGGCAAGAACATTTGCAAAGATCCATAGTTCAGATAATTTAACAGAACATGAGAAATTTAGAGGGTTAGCAAACATAGTAACATAGCAAACATAGATCCCGGATACAAGCGGCCGAAATGGGTTTTCTCCATAGGGTGGCTGGGCTCTCCCTTAGAGATAGGGTGAGAAGCTCGGTCATCCGGGAGGGACTCAGAGCCGCTGCTCCTCCACATCGAGAGGAGCCAGTTGAGGTGGCTCGGGCATCTGGTCAGGATGCCTCCTGGACGCCTCCCTGGTGAGGTGTTTCGGGCACGTCCCACTGGGAGGAGGGATTACAGGAAGGGCTTATAATTGGATTAAAGATTTTTTTGTTTAATAGTTATACAGGTAAAGATGGGAGTAACAGGATCTTATAAATATAAAACTGATAACGGAACTCCACAGGGAAGTATTATTATTTTCAGCCATGATTAATGATGTTTCTACAGAAGTAGATCAGGATGTCATGCAGTCATTATTTGCTGATGATGGAGCCTTGTGGAGGAAAGGGAAAAATGTAAGATTAGTGTTTGAGAAAATACAAAATGCTATTAAATCTGTTGAAAATAATGCTTATAACTGGGAAGTTAAACTCTCAGTAGGTCGAACAAAGACTGTTGTATTCAATAGGAAGAAAATTTAGGAAATTGATTTAAAAATGTATGGAGAAAAAATAGAAAAAGTAAGTATATTTTGTTTTTTAGGATTCATCTTTGATTCCAAGCTTTTATGGGGTGATTATGTAAAGTATATTGAGGGGAAATGAAAAAAAGTTATTAATGAGGTGTGTAACAGGATTATATTGGGGCGCAAATAAAATTTGTATATTTGTAAATCCTTTACAATTATATATACAAATTATCCAAAAGATTTAGTTTCAAATAAAACAGGATTTGCTTATGCAAGTCCTAAACGAGGTGTATTTATGAAACAAAGAACATCTGACCATTTAGCTGTGTATACAGTGGAAATGTTAGTGATACTGATGGCCTTACAGTGGTAGAGCAAAATAAAATTGAAAAAGTTCTTATATGATCAGATTTATTATCATCACTAATGTCTATTTTAAATGTCTCATCTGAAAGTATGGAGTTGGTATATGAAATTTATGAAGTTTATTTAGAATGACACAAACTCAAATAAAGATTGGGTTTATGTGGATACCTGCTCATATCGAAGGGAATGATATGGCAGATCATTTTGCTAAGTTGTCTTTAAAACAAAGTAGAATTATGGAAATAGCATATTGTAAATCTGAAATAAAATCAATTATTAAGAGCAAAATTAAATCTGAATGGCAACAACTGTGGGAGGAAGGAACTAAAGGTCGTCATTTATTTCATATACAAAAGAAAGTAGGGAATATGGAAATAATAGGAGAAAATTGAAAAGAATAAGTAGTAATGAGAAATTTGCGACTTGGACATACTGGATTAAATAAAACTTTACATTGGTTAGGTAAACATCCAAGAGGCAGTTGTGTGGAATGGATACGGAAACAGTACAACATGTAATAATTAATTTAGAAAAATATGCAGTAAGTGGAGAGTAGCTAAAACAAGAAATTAAAAAAATATGATATAGAGACATCAAAACTTAATAAGATATTAATTAAAATAAATGAAGCAGTGGTTAATTTTTTTTATGTAAATTGGATTATTTAGATTAAAGGGAGATACTCTGGTCCACACTCCAGCATAGTAGATGGCGATAATACATCCTAACGTTAGATGTCACCCACCAGTAAAAATCAGAAAGAAGACGTCTGGGGAGTCTCAAAATTCACATAAAAATGCAGCTTGTAAATCAAGATGTATTTGTGTTTGCATCATGTGTATGTTCTGTGCATTTGCGGATGTCTATGTGTGCATTTGTGAATTATAAGAATGCTCCGCATTCAACAAAGAAAAAATATAAATGTTTTCAGCTCTGGATGTACTGTTTTTCTCTCGCCTTCCGAGAAAAGACTTCCTGGCGTAAGTACTTACGTGATGACGTAAGTACGTGGCGACTTACAGCATTATTGTGGGGGAAGAGAATCCTTATCTGCCGCTTAGCGGTGCCACTTCCTACTTATATTTCGCTGTCCAAACGGTCAGTAGTTATTCCCATACGTACGTAAAACCACAGGAACAATCTTCGTCGCCCTGGATACCAGTCAGTCACTTCCACTCGGTTCAGCTAGAGCCACGACTGCCCTTGGATGGAACGGCCCGTCTGTGGATTTTACTGCCGCTGTTATCTACAGGCCGCGACGCCATTGCTACCGTTTCTATAAATTGCGCTCGTGAAAACACAGAGGTAGGTTTTCCTTCGTTAATTCACCACGTCTTTACTGGTAATTTGTGAAACTCCGGGGAAAATAAAAATAAAAAGTCGCATTCTTCAGTAAAGAAACCATTTCAGTGGAGTCAATATCTTGTGTCGCCATATTTCCTCTCCCCTGTGCTAGCATGGTAAAGTTGGCCTGATTCCTGGACGGAATGTCCTTATGTTTTCAGCTGGCGTGCAGAGAGGCCACGGACTGTCTGGAGGACATGACCAGGTCATCCTGACTGGTAACCTTGAGGCATGTCTATCTTATCGCAGCGATGACACATTCTAGATATTGTTTTCAACACTTTATTTATTCGAGGTTAGGTCCGGGTCAACTTGGGTTAAGTTAACATTATTCCATAACAATTAGCAGAGAATGGCTTCAGCCAGGGCTCCGGAACCAGTAGGAAGGTCTCCTTAAGAGGATTTGGAGTCCGGCTGCTCCTAGTTGCTTGGCTTTCATTCATCCAATGAACGTTTCGTTTGTAGTCAACCAAGGCTTGTTTAGTCATTCAGTTAGGAAGTCCTGGGAGAGGCACATTTAAAGCGGAAGAGATGTGGAAATTTTTAGAAGACAGGTGTGCTTCCGTGTTGTATTTGTACCCTGCGCAGAGCGCTGTTCAACACATGGCTGGAAACACAGTGTGCTGTATTAAATAAAGCAAACTTTTAAATGTGTACACAATCAGGTTGATCTTAACTGTCCAACTCTTGGAAATTCTGCATGGGTTATATGGAACAACTCAAACCGAAACATAATTACATTTTTACAGCCTAAAATGCCTTATATCACAATTACACACGAGAATGAACTAATCTGGATTTTTCTCATTAAACAATTTGTTTGTAAATTTCATTTTGATTTTTGAAATGGAAAATAATGGAACATTAAGACATGTCAAAAAAAAAAAAAAAAAAACATTGTGTAAACATCCTCCTTGAGATTAGCTCATAGCCACAGATCCAGCGTAATTTTTGCAGCAGCCTGCTTTGTGTTTTGGTTACTGTTGTCATGAATTATTGCCAGGCCAACCACATACTGGAGAGGTGCCCATGTTCAGTCCTCAAGATCTACCATCCTACAACTTTTAAATGCATTCCTGCTCTAACACAACTGAATCAAATGGTTTATTTTCCTCACCAACAGTCTTTCAGCTCTGCAAAGGCAACACATCATTCGTTAGATAAAAATGGACACATCAAAAGTTGCTGTAGGTTGGCCTTTGAGGACTGGATTTCAGGAAGTCTTGAAGTAGAGTATGTGTGTTCAAAGTTGAATTTGTTGTGTTGTGGTATTCTAGACAATCCTTGAAGAAAAGGATTTTATTTATTCAATAACTAATATTTTCCTGTAAGTATAAACAATAAACACAACAGGAAGACAACAATATAAAAAAAACCCCTGATGACACCCAAGAGTTTTTTTCTCTTATTCAAGCCCATTCTTTTATATGCAGGGTGATTAATGGTCCATCAATCAAAAATGTGTCTGTTTTTAATCCATGATCCAAGGCAATAGGTCTGGAAAAATAAAAGTGGTTTGGTTCAGTGAAGTCCTACCGCAAAGCTGCGGCAATCTGGCAGCTTGCCATCCTGGGTTGAAATGGGGTGGAAAAAACCAGACCATCGAGTGGTTGCCAGAAAAACACCCAATATAATCCTTCAGCTAGGCCTGTCGCGATAGACGATAAATCAATTAGTCGCACGATAAATTAAAACTATCGACTTCCTTTTAATTATTGGCTATATCGTTTCTTCCTGCCTTTTTCTCTTACTGCTGATGACACTGAATGAAAAAAGGCTCAACTCCGGTGCTCTCCACTGACCCTCCCTTCCTTATTTCCTTAGTGTAATGCCCAGCGCGCGCTGCACGATCTTATGTCGCGATTGTTGGCCCATTATCAAAACCTGAGAGACACATTAGCTGACAGGTTCCTCGGTATAACAGTTCGATCGAACCGTGTTGTGTCCAACAATGGACACAAAATAATAAGTCCACTTCACTAATTTTGAAACCAGGCATTAATCAATTCCTTACTACAATCTACCTGCAATGCATGTAGCTAGTGTCAGTCTGACTGAATGGAAATCATTATAACCTATTCAGGTCACATTAATGAAGAACAGCTGAAAAGTTACCGGGTTTTCTGGTAGAAATTTCGCTCCAACTCCTCCCCTAGTTATTTATATTTTCTTTGCATGAAATGTTGAATAAACATTCATGTTGTCTTTGATGTCTGCTGGACTTTGGGTTGCACCATGTCAGTTGTTCAGGATTCCCTCCGTGTTTCCCCTCAGAAAGCACAGAGGAGAAGCCGCGCTTTCTGATTGGCTACCGGTCACATTCAACAGGCTGCGTTCAGCTCCCAGTCTGGGCAAATCCTTGATTTAGATCGGAGCGGCACAACGATCTACCGTAACACACAACACTAGTGACAATCTCAGAACGAAAAATGTTCTAAGATTGTCGTTCGGGGTAAAAAAATCCTGCAGTTTGAACTATTGCATCAGGCAGTCGGATGTCTTCTCTATTTAAATCTAATGATTACTGAAGGGCAATTTACTATACAGACTTCATAAACTGCGCTCTTTTGGTTGAATACAGTATTTATTTCCACTTCGGCTTTATGTTGTTTAGTTTTTATTCAAGTACATTTATTGTTGGAAATCGCATGTATTATTATGTAATTTCCATTAAATCAATGTAAAAAGGTCTTCAAACAATATTGTCGTTTATCACAATAATTTTTGAGACAATTTATCGCCCAGCAAAATCTGTGAAGTGTCCTTTACAACACATCATAAAGGACACTTCCCATCTCTGTTTACACTGCTGCCTTCAGGCAGACAATACAGAACAATCAGAACAAGAACCAACCGTCTTAGAGGCAGTTTTTACCCAGAAGCAATAACAGAACTAAATGCAATCAAAAAATAACCATCAATCATCATGAATGATGTGTTTCAGCTATTTATTTGTTTATTTTTTACATCATGTGTAAATTGTGAGATAGTTTAAGCGTATGCACTGACTGGTGGCACTTTTTTAAATTTCGTTGTTCCTGTGACAATGACAATAAAGACTTTTATCTTAAGAGGAGAGGAGAAACTTGAGGTACCAGAAGTTTTTTGTCATCCAGTCTTTTTGGTAGAAAGAGAGACAACAAAAACAAACAAGCAATATTGTTCCCCTCATTTTTATATCTAGCTCATTTTAATTGATTTATAACAGACCTACTGGCCATAGCATTGTTTACCTACATGGTTGCATGTTTTCCTAGGATCATCCAGCCCTGGTCTGTTGAACATTGTTCTAATAGGTGTTCTTCTGTAAAAGGTTTTAGTCAGACTGATGAAGACATTCCTGAAATACTAGAAAATGTAAATGGACTCAGGGAGATACTGAAGACAAATGAATGCATTCCATGTCCCACCTAATTTTGAAAAATTTCAGAAAATCCTGCGTCACTTCAAGAGTATGTTTGATGTTGATCTAGCACACAAACTCAGTTAAACACATTGACGTTTCTGTGTTGATGTGACAAATGTAGAATAGCTTGGGAGGTGTGTCGATAAAAGAATCGTATTTAAAACCTGTAGCATCTGGCTAAAGTTTGCATGTTGGGTGGCTAAAAGAGGTAAAAGCTTTCTGGAAACACATTCTCACTACAAAATGTTGCCATCTGATGGCGTAAGTAAAGTTACATTTGATTTGAGTTGGTCATTGTGTCATATTTAGTTGTAACAGTCCAAACTTTTCTGCTGTTGCAGGAAAGTTTCGACTGTGGATCATTAGCAAGAGAGCTAATGATCCACATTAGCAAGAAAGCTTGCTAATGATCCACAAGTGATGTTCTTCACTTTTCTACCGTACCATCACATCAGTAAGTCATTGATAGTCACTTCCTCTCTCCTTGACAGAATCCTGATATCTTCATCATGAAGAAAAAATGCAAAAATCGTCGCTCCATCACGCTAAAGAGGGAGTCTTCTCCTATCAAGCCCTCCCCAAACAGAGAGACTCTCACATACGCACAAGCTCAGCGAATGGTAGAGCTGGAAGTGGATGGCCGAGTGCACCGGCTCAGCATCTACGACAAGCTGGATGTCATCGCTGACGACGACCCTACGGCTCAGGAGATGCTGGAGTGCAATAGCAACAAAGAAAATAACGAGAAGCCCCAGCAGGTTCTGGTTCGCTCTGTACGCCTCAAAATGAACCAGCAGAAGAAGAGTGGAGCTCTCACTGCTTCACATGGCAGCAGCTTGAGCAGCCTCCTAGAGCCAAAGGTCAGGATGGTGGAGTACAATCTGCCGGTGGTGCCAAAAAGGCCGGTCATGTATTACAAATACTCTGAGAGGACAGCCGAGGAGCTGGATGAGGAAGTGGAGTACGACATGGACGAGGAGGACTACTCCTGGCTGGAGATCATTAATGAGAAGAGAAAGAGTGAGGGCATCGGCCAAGTGTCACACAATCTCTTTGAGTTCCTCATGGACCGCTTTGAGAAAGAGTTGTTCTTGGCTACACAGGGCCAGAGTGACCTGCAGTCACTGGTGGATGAAGATGCTGTTTGCTGTATCTGCATGGATGGAGATGGAGCTGACAGCAATGTCATTCTCTTTTGTGACTTGTGCAACATCGCTGTGCACCAGGAGTGCTATGGCGTGCCGTACATCCCAGAGGGTCAGTGGCTGTGCCGTCATTGCCTACAGCGTCCATCACGGCCGGCGGAGTGCCTCTTCTGCCCGAATCGTGGAGGAGCTCTGAAAAAAACAGATGATGATCGCTGGGGACACGTGGTTTGTGCCATGTGGGTCCCTGAGGTTGGCTTCTCTGATACAGTTTTCATCGAGCCCATTGATGGCGTCCGCAACATCCCCCCCGCCCGCTGGAAACTCACATGCTACCTGTGCAAGGCCAAGGGTGCTGGGGCCTGCATCCAATGTGACAAGATCAACTGTTATACTGCCTTCCATGTCAGCTGTGCCCAGAAGGCAGGCCTCTACATGAGGATGGAGCCCGTCAAAGAGCTCACTGAGTCTGGCACAACCACCTTTTCTGTGAAGAAAACCGCCTACTGCTGTAGCCACACACCCGAAGGTTGCGACCAGCGGCCTCTCAATGTCTATGACGAGCTCCGTCTCAAGAACGGAGCCTGTCACAAGCGGGCAGAAAAGAGGGGGAAGCCTCACTCCAAAAGCTGGCAGAAGAAAAAGATGAAAAAAGCAGAGTCAGAACCGGAACTAGAACCTGACACCCAAGCTAACCCTGGGCCCAGCATCACCGCATCAAGGTAATTGATCCCAGACTCTCTTTATTTTTTTTTTTTTTTTTATTTTTATTTTTATTTTTTTTTTTTTTTTTTTTTCCCCAGACCATTTTCGAAGCACAGAGTTGTGAGAATTAGACAAATCTAGTGTTGGAGATTAGAAGTGTCTAATGTCCAGTCTAAGGTGTTCTGTTAGTAAATGTGTCTTCCTTTCTGGTCCAGTTTCGATGCCATTTTGAACCAGGTAGCAGTTCAGAGGAAGCGGCAGTTTGTTGAGCGGCTACTGAGTTACTGGGTGCTGAAGAGGCAGTCGAGGAATAACGTGCCTCTGATACGTCGTCTGCAGGCCAACCCTCAACCCTCTAAAGCTCAGCAGCAGAAGGTCAATGTTGCCTATCACACTCACACCCTCAACGCTTCAATATCCTCCTAATACTGATCACAAAACTTGTGTGATGTCTTCAGGAGCGTATGGAGACAAATCAGGCTCTAAAGGAGCAGCTGAAAGTGTGGCACCGTCTGCGTCATGACCTGGAGCGAACCCGGCTGCTGCTGGAGCTCATCAGGAAGCGGGAGAAGCTGAAAAGGGACGAGGTAGAGTCAGTCACTCCTCTCTCACTGTCTCAGTACTCTATTACTACTCAACAACTTTCTGATGAAATCTGCTCAAGTATTCAAGTTGTCTCACAGATTTAAATCTAGAAAATGTTCTGTCCTTTTATCTAACTGTTATTCTGAAACCCTATAAAAAAAAAAAGTGCTACTGATTAGTTTCACTGGGTCTGGTCATCTTTAGTCCATTCATGATCCCATTACCTGGCAACTAGTGCTTCAGTCATAGAGTAATGTCAAACCAGACAAGCCCTTCTAGTTACTTCAGAGATGGACATTATATACCTCATGAAAATAAAATAAAGACAGATTGGAACCCCTGCAATAACCAACCAACATCTGGCTCTTTGATGTAACTTGTCTAAATCTGGTATTTCTAGATGAGGAGACAAACAAAACCCAGAAAAAGCCCCTTTTCCAGCTTGTCTCCACACTTTAAAGGATATTTAATTTTTTTTTCTTTTGACCTTTATGTTATACACTATATCTGTCACAAAAAAACTCCAGTGTGAGAAAATGCAAAAAGCTACTATGAGGATAAAAAGTATTTGTCTGCTCTGATTTATCAGTTTAATTATTCCGTTCCTGCACCAGAATAATTGTTGTGAGCAGATGCACTGTTATTCTCTCTGCAGATAAAGCTGCATCAGTCGGTGCTGGAGCTGCAACTGACTCCTTTCAACATCCTACTGAGAGCTGTGCTGAGTCAGCTGCAGGACAAGGACCAGTACAGCATCTTTGCACAACCTGTCTGCATTAAGGAGGTTTGTAACACTTAGTCATTCTTCTGACAGACTGTATGAAATAACTATCCATATGTAACGGCTGTTCCGTCTGAAAGATTCATTTACAATCTCTCTTGAGCAACGGTCTGAAACTGCAGACTCCTGCAACTTTCAGATTTATCCCCCGCCCTACACATTGGAATTAAATGGTTGACCTCCATCTCTAGCATGCAATCCTGCTCTACAAATCTCTGCTAATGAGCTAAAGTTGTGTGCTGAAGCAGGTTGAAGTAGGACGCTGGCCCTGTAGGACTGGAGTTTTAGACGCCCGGTCTACATGTTCTCAGCCTCGTTGTGTCTTGTTCGCCCCTGCAGGTCCCAGACTACCTGGAGCACATCAGAAAGCCTATGGACTTCTCAACTATGAGGAAACGAATTGATTCTCACAGTTACTGCAGCCTGGATGAGTTTGAGGATGACTTTAACCTCATAATTAGTAACTGCATGACATACAATGCCAAGGAAACATTCTTCTACAAGGCGGCTCAGAGGTTGCTGGACCATGGAGGGGTCATCCTACGGAGAGCTCGCAGAGAGGTGGATCGGATCGGCTTTAACTTCCCCAGCTGTTTGCACTTGCCAGAAGCCCCGCAGCTGGAGGCCCCAACTCCTTTCTCCTGGGAGGACGGTGAGTGAATGCTTCCGGTTAGGAAAGGAGTGAAGCAGGAGTTAGCAAGAATCATTTAACAATTTTATGGATGGTGGACGTAGAGGCCATGTCCACTTTCCATGCCCACTAGTAGTTTAGAGAGCTACCAGACCATCTTAAATTCCTTTAATGAACAGAATAAAAATCTAAGGACAGTATCTAATGCATGGACAACTGTTCCCACTGAAGCTCATGTCAGCAGCTTTGCATGCTGACATGAGAAACAGCTATGTCTCCAAGATGAGAGCCATGAATCAGAAATATGAGTAACTAGATCTCTGTCTAAACCCTCCAGCAGTTCAGACAAGGTGAGGCTCTGGACTCAAACCAGACCAGTGGTAAGGATGACGTTGACTTAGGGCTGGGCAATAAATCAATAAAAATACATGTATATCATAATTAGGCCTGTCGCGATAAACGATAAGTCAATTAATCGAACGATAAATTAAAACTATCGACCTCATTGTAATTATCGACTTTATCGTTTCTTCCTTCTTTTTTCTCTGACTGTTGATGACACTGAATGAAAAAAGGCTCAACTCCAGTGCTCTCCACTTCCTCCCTTCCTTATTTCCTTAGTTTAATGCCCAGCGCACGCTGCACGATCTTATGTCGCGGATTGTCGGCCCATTATTAAAACCTGAGAGACACATTAGCCGACAGAAATCCTCGCTATAACGGTTCCATCGAAACCGTGTTGTGTCCAACAATGGACACAAAATAATAAGTCCAGTTCACTAACTTTGAAACCAGGCATTAATCGATTCCTTACTGCAATCTACCTGCAATGCACGTAGCTAGTGTCAGTCCCGACTGAATGGAAATCATTATAACTATTTAGGTCACGTTAAACGAAGAACAGCTGAAAAGTTACTGGGTTTTCTGGTAGAAATTTCGCTCCAACTCCTCTCCTAGTTATTTATATTTTCTTTGCACGAACTGTTGAATAAACATTCATGTTGTTTCCGGTGTCTGCTGGACTTCGGGTTGCACCGTGTCAGCTGTTCGGGATTCCCTCCGTGTTTCCCCTCAGAAAGCAGGAGGAGAATCCGCGCTTTCTGATTGGCTACCGGTCACATTCAACAGGCTGTGTCACTCTCCCAGTCTGGACAAATCCTTGATTTAGATCGTAGCGGCACAACAATCCACCGTAACACACAACACTAGTGACAATGTCAGAACGGAGAATGTTCTAAGATTGTCGTTCGGGGTAAAAAAATCCTGTAGTTTGAACTATTGCATCAGGCAGTCGGATGTCTTCTCTATTTAAATCTAATGATTACTGAAGGGCAATATACTATACAGACTTCATAATCTGCACTCTTTTGGTTGAATGCAGTATTTATTTCCACTTTGGCTTTATGTTGTTTAGTTTTTATTCAAGTACATTTATTGTTAATGGAAACTAAGAATCTATTTTATTTTTGGTTTTGGTTGTTTTATTTATTTTGTGTATCAGTCCCAGTGTTAAGTGTTCTTTTTAAAGTAAAGTGCAATTTCTTTGGTAGGAAATCGCATGTATTATTACGTAATTTCCATTAAATCAATGTAAAAAGGTCTTCAAACAATATTATCGTTTATCGCAATAATTTTTTGAGACAATTTATCGCCCAGCAAAATCTGTTATCGTGACAGGCCTAATCATAATCAATATCAATAGAAAATAGTACTCTGTAGAGGTGTCCCAATCGATCATGATTGGTCTATTTCTGTGAAAAAGTATGTGATTGGTGATCGCCAATCACTGTTTGTTATTGCTGTTCACAAAACTGATCACCAGAGTCTCATGCTGTGCAGCCTGCAGAGGCCCAACATGCAGCATATCTTCCCATTTACTGCGCATTAGCAAATCCTAAGCAATGTCATGTGGAACTTTAGCCCTCTGAGAGTGAATGAGGAAGTTTGCTTGTTGTGATGTGTCGTGGAAAAAACACTATTTCCAAGCACTATTCAGGTAAAATCACTGAATCCGGTTTATTCATGCATTGTGCACAATACAGAGAGCTCATAAGACAATCAGTAATTAAGCCAGCCTGGATGCAACGCTCACAAAAACTCCCTCAGGCAGAGACAAACACCTAAGTTTTATGCAAGGATAAGGAATCAAAACAAGGTGCGAGTCGGTCTGGTTCCCATGCAGCTGTGGGAAACAACCTTCCAACCTCATACATATAAGCCAAATAGTTCTTTTGGTTAGAGTTCACAAATATTTCATATAACATGATAAGCAGATGTGACCTTATTGTAATCTTTTCCATGACGGGTGGAAAAATCACATCAGAATGCATCAACACAGTGAATTTAATATGACATTTAAAAACAAGAATTGACGGAGTTTGGTGAGTTATCGGGGCTCACTGCAGGAAAAAAAAGACATCCGGACCGGAGCGATCAGACAGCAGGAAAAGCAGCGCACAATTACAAACACTCACCCAGATGACCATGAGGATCAGAAACTATGCAAATTGCCCAAAAAATAAAGTCGGTTGGATGGAGAGCGCTTGTGCACAGCAGTTTTCAGCTCTTTTCACTGATTCTTGATTGGATGCAGGTCTGGACTTTGAGTTGGCCATTCCAACACCTTGACAGTGTTGTATAAAGTACTGAAATCTCAGAGTCAAGTAAAAGTATAGGTACCGCTCCAAAATATGACTTTGGTAAAAGTAAAAGTCACTGACTGAAATGTTACTTGAGTTAAAGTATTAAAGTATCTGAAATGTCTTGTACTTAAGTATGGAAAGTACTATAAAAATGGATGTTCTCAAGTAATGTAATGAAAAGTATAAGTAAAAAGTAAAACAAGGCAAATGCAGTTTGAATGACATTTTTTATATTTTGGTAAACTTGTCAAATACACTTAAAATAATGTACACAACCAAGTGCAGGCAAAATTAAACCTGCTAATAGATTTACCTGCAGGCATAATTTAGTTAAGAAAATTAGGAGCTTTACCTAAACCACAAGGTTAACTTAACCTGCTTTACAACTGAACCAGCTTCTTAGTATACCCTCCAGGACATAAAATAAAGTTTCTATAAGCCTTAAGTTTTCCCTTTCAGTAAGGTCAGTGCTGAAAATGAGAAAAATGGTCAGTACAGAAAATGCGGCCAACATGAAGAAAAAAAGCCGTTACGATTACTCTACTTCACATATAGGTGCACACAACTGGTCATTATGTAAAAAAAAAAAAAAATTGGGAGGGAAATTAAGCTTATTTGGCATCTGAAGAGGGAGAGCTTTTTTGTTAACTTGGTGTTTAATGGGAGAAGCGAAACAGACCTCCGTGATGCTGATACCCCACCTACGTCAAAAAATCCAGCAAATAGTCTGATTGGTTAGAGCGCTGTTTGTGCCGTTAAAATTTTCGTTTGTTCAGGTTTGGTTTCCGAGATATTAAAAATGATTTTTTAGGCCATCCAAAATATAAACTTTTTAAGTATATATTTTACTTAAAAAGTAAGTAAAATGAATTTTGTGTCAGTTGGTCAAAGCTATTACTTTTATGGGAAATCGGCGTTACGATGGCGACGTAAAAAGCAAAAAACGAGCAAAATTTCCAACTGCCGAACCGCAGAGCATAACTGCCAAAACCACGTTTCATTAGAGTGTGAGAAGCAGTGGGATTTTGACCCCAATCAATTTTGAAATCGCCGTCACGCCCACAAATATCGGCGTATCGGTATCAAACTCGGTGATGACATCGATACGCATGCCTGCTCCGGTAAAATGCTTTCAAAATTTTCCTAGGGCTTACGGTTTTCTGTCAAGGTGCTTCAGAGCGAAATCATGTTCCAGGGTAACTGACACTCTCCACCATTCATTTTCATGCTTTTGTGGAAAATTTCAGACCTCAGCGCAGACCATTTTTCTTTCATCGCTGCAATTACTGTGAATGACCTACAGATATGAATTGCAGGACTTTGTGTCTGACTGCCGAAGGAGGAACAGCTTATCCTGCTCTCTTTCGTCCTTCCTGATAACTCTGCCTGTGAATAATTTTTAAAGTGACAGTTTTTATAGTTATATTTACATTATTGACATTTTAACTGGATTACTCCAAACCTAAGGACTGGGGGATTTTCTTACTTTTATTTTTACCTACTTTTCTTTACCTCTGAGTTGAAACCAGGGCAAAATGCTTCCGGCTGACCCCAAGGACATGAGCAGTATTTTACAACGACTTCAGTCTATAGAAATGAAGATCAAACAGCTGGAGGTGATCTTTGAGATCAACGCTGCCTGTGGAAATGAGACGACCCTTCCTCAAATCAACGGAGAGGTCGTGTGCCCGGCACCGAGCAGCTCACCCTGGAACGCTCTGGGTGCCAAGCCGAAATGGGAGTCTCGCACTGCGGATCCGATGAGACGACTATCAGGGAGAACCCCGCACCTGGACGAATCAGCATGGCCGGCTCTGAGCCGAAACCCACCTTCAACTTCAACACCTGCTCTGCCAAAGAAAGATAAACAATCAGCAGTAACCAAAACGCCTCCACCGACACTGCTCCCAGAGACAAAGCAACCTGCACGAGCCTCAAAACATTCTGACTCTGCGGGAATCCCACTGAAAAACAGATTTTCTGCACTCCAGCCTGAGCCTCTGTGTGAAACTTCACCTTCAAACATCAACAGTGAGGCAAGACCAACACATTGATACCCCAAAGCTCCAAAGGACAAAAGCGACCTCCAGGAAAACAAAAGGTGTCCCAAAAGTGCTTTTTGTTGGAGATGAGGCAGTAAAGGGAATCAGTGATGTTTGCAGTCCCAGGAAAACAAGAGTGATGTATTTTCCTGGTGACACTGTGTCTGAATTAACCAACAAACTGCTCTCTAACCACCGATCAGCCAGATATTGAGACTTTAGTTGTGAAAAAGGACTTTAACATTCTTCTGGACACTATGGGAAAACTGGAAATGAAGTTATTTCTCAGTGGTCCAATTCCATCATCTCAATGGGGAGACGAAAAACACTCCAGGCTTCTCACGATCAACAAATGGCTGTTTAAAACCTGCTCTACCAGCTCAGTGACCTTCATCGATAATCTCTGGATCTATTGGCAGTGCTTTCACCTTTTTGGAAGGGGAGGATGCAATCTTAATAAACATGGGACAAAGCTACTCACTGCAAACCTTTTCTATTTCATCAACAAGGACAGCAACAGGATCACCGCTTCAGAAGAACAGGCTCAAGGATGTCTGACTAGGATGGAACGCTCCCCGGATCAGGAACAAGACATTCCAAAACAAGCTGATAAATCGACTGGAGATGGAGCGACTGGTTCCCTTCCTCCTTCCCCCCTCCCTCTCTGCTCCTCCAATCATTCACAGGATTCAATAGATACCAATGAAGAAATGTCTTCCGGACCAGAGTTTCTTAAATTTACAGATGGAATGAATCAACAGGTTCGCTTCGGCTCGTCTCTCCTTAGCACTCACGTAGCAGACCTCACTTCATTTAAGCCACCTGCCCCTGACTTTCCAGAGGATCCATCACTCTGCGTTTCTGAGGTCTGAGGCTGGGGACCAGATATTATCTTTACACCCGTCTTCCTCCAGAATGCATCTGGCCCCCAGGAAATGCAGAACAGGACATTACCTATCCGTATCACTACAAGAAAATTTACAAAAAATAGAAATATGAGATACAGCTGTCCTAATTCGAACCTCAGAGTGATTCCCTACCTAAAGGAACCTCAGACTGAAAATCTTTTGGTCTCCAAGTCGCGTAAAGTAGCACTTTTAAATACCAGATCACTCTGTGCTAAAGCTCTATTAATTAATGATTTCATCACTGATTTCATCACTGAGTATAATGATGTTATGTTTCTGACAGAAACATGGTTGAATAACGATAATGACCAAATTTTACTAATTGAATCAGCGCCTCCTAACTACATTTTTTTAAGTGAAAACAGAAAACATAAAAAAGGAGGAGGCGTGGCTTCTATATTTAAGAATACCATAAACTGTAGTAAAATTTCTCTGGGTCATTTCACCTCTTTTGAGTATCTTGGAATTCAGGTTAAAGGCTACAAACGAACTTTAACACTAACTTTATACGAAATCCAACATACGTGGAAAATTTCTTTACTGACTTGAATGATCTTCTATCTCTCATATGCATTGATTATGATTGTTTAATGATTGTTGATGATTTCAACATTCATGTGGACAAACCCCAAGACAGAGGAGCAAAAAAGCTCTCTAATATTTGAGAAAATTTTGGTTTAACACAACATGTCAAACAAGCAACACACACTCAAGGACACACACTGGACCTGGTTATCAGTAAGGGTGTGAATATTTCCAATGTCTCTGTAACTGATGTCTCCCTGTCAGATCACTTTGCTCTTATCTTTGAAGGTTCTTTATTCTTTGACCCACTTGGACAAACAGCTACTGTCACAAAATGTTCTTTTACAGAAAACACAGCAGAAACATTTAATCAAATCTACTCTTCTTCCTCACCCTTAAGCTGTAATGATGTAGATAAGTTGATAAGTTTAAGATGATTTTTGGTATTGGATCTTTGGTTGGTAGATAAAGTTTCATATATCATTGATTCCATTGCCCCAATTAAAGTAAAAGTTGTGTCTGGTAGGAAGAAATCTCCATGGAGAAATGCACAAACAGTTTGATCTGCAAGACAACTCTGCCGTAGGGCAGAACAAAAATGGCGTAAAACTCAACTTCACGTTCATAATGACATCTATAAAGACTACGTAACTATCACTTAACACTAAAACATGCAAGGGAGGCTTTCTTTGCAGATGTCATAAACAAAAACATTAACAATGCTCGAGCTTTATTTGCAACAGTTGACAGGCTCACAAACCCTCCTATGACGTTACCACCTGAACTCCAATCTAATGCTGCCTGTAACAAGTTTTCCAACTTCTTTACAGAGAAAATCCAAAAAATCAGAGGATTAATCTACAAATAAACTTTACAAGAACCATTGCTCAACCCAAACAAAACTAATACAGGAAAAATGACCCACTTTCAACCACTTAATTATAAAACCCTAGAAGAAATTATAAATTAATTAAGTTCAAGCTCCTGCTGTCTTGATGTCCTACCCACACATTTCTTTAAGAAAGTCCTGCCTGTTATTGCTAATGATCTGTTCCAAATAGTAAACTCATCACTCACATCAGGCGTTTTCCCCCAGGCTTTGAAAACAGCAGTTATCAAACCATTGCTAAAAAAGAACAATCTGGACAAATCACTACTGCAGAATTACAGGCCGATCTCCAACCTCCCATTCACTAGCAAAGTTATTGAAAAAACTGTGTGTAAACAATTAAATAGTTTCCTCATGATGACCAACTGCTTTGTCTCTTTCCAATCTGGTTTTCGGGCTCACCACAGCATGGAGACTGCCCTCGTAAAAGTATTCAGTGACATCCATATAAATACGGACTGTGGGAGAACCACGGTGTTGGTTCTGCTGGACCAATCGGGTGGACCAGCAGATGTGGGACCACGGTGTCAAAAGCTGTACGTGACATCCATATAAATACGGAATGTGGGAGAACCACGGTGTTGGTTCTGCTGGACCAACACCGTGGTCCAGCAGAACCACGGTGTTGTACAGTACAGCTTTTGACACTGTCGACCATGACATATTACTGAATCGACTGCAGAGTTGGGTCGGACTCTCCGGTTCGGTGCTCGACTGGTTTGAATCTTACATAAAGAACAGGGATTTCTTTGTTTCAATTGGAAACTTCTCAAAGAGGTCAAAGGTCACATGTGGGGTACCCCGAGGTTCAATCCTAGGACCCCTCTTATTCAATATTTATATTCTCCCACTCGCTCAGGTTATAACAGGAAATATTAGCTACCATAACTATGCGGATGATACTCAGCTCTACATTACGACGTCACCAGGTGACTCTGAATCCCATCCAATCACTGAATATGTGCTTAGAACAGATAAATGTGTGGATGTGCCAAAACTTTCTCCCAACTGAACAAAAACAAAACTGAAGTGATTATTTTTGGACCTAAAGAGGAACGATCTAGTTATTACAACTAAAAACTAGCGATCAGGCCCGAAATCTGGGAGTAGTGATGGACTCGGACTTGAATCTCCAGAGACGCATAAAGACAGTAACATAATCGGCCTTCTGTCACCTGAAGAACATCTCCAGGATTAGAGGACTAATGTCTCATCCAGATCTAGAGAAACTCATTCATGCGTTTATCTTTAGTTGCATTGATTATTATAACAGCGTCTTCACAGGCCTGTCCAACAAATCAATCAAACAGCTGCAGCTGATCCAGAAGCTGCTGCTCGCGTTCTCACTAAAATCAGGAAGATAGAGCACATAACACTAGTTTTAAAGTCTCTCCACTGGCTCCCTGTAGCTCAAAGAATAGATTTTAAAATACTGTTGTTAGTTTACAAATCTCTGAACGGTTTAGCGCCACAATACATTAAAGATCTGCTGTTGTTGTATCAACCTGCCAGACCTCTCAGGTCTTCTGGTTCTGGTCTGCTCTGCATCCCCAGAACCAGAACCAAAAGAGGAGAAGCAGCTTTCAGCATCTATGGACCAAAAATTTGGAACAAACTTCCAGAAAACTGTAAAACAGCGGAAACCCTGACATCCTTTAAATCTCAACTAAAAACGCACCTGTTTCGAACTGCATTTGAAATGTAATATGTAACAATGTACTTTTTTTTATTTCTATGTTGCATGACTTTGTGTTTTGTGTTTTATGATGTAAAGCACTTTGAGATGCCTTGTTGCTGAAATGTGCTATACAAATAAAATTTGATTGATTGATTGACTATCGGAGACGACAAATATTGCTCTCATATGCTTCGAACGGTTTTCCGATGCGTATCACGATTCCCGAACGGCAAGGAGCTGTTTGGGCTGCTTCTTTCATTCAAACTGACTGGGTGTCTCACAAAGATAGAAATCTGTCTCCACCTCTCTGTCTCACATGCATGACAGCTGGCAGAGGATCCATTACCATAGCAACGGAACACAGCAGGGCCAGCTGATTAGGACTACAAAAACGCATCACTGTAGTTTTTACTATGGCAGAACTCTGAGGAAAGAGTTGGCCTCTAGAACTACTTGTGTTTGGGCATTCTATAACTGATTTTAACCAATCATTGTTACACATGGAATTAGTATGTCAATTTTAAATTAAGCTTATTGAAAATTTCAAAAATAATAGCTTGAATATTTCTCTCAGGCCTTTCAGAAAAACTAACTGATTCAAGCATTTAGAATTAAGTCTCTTCTTGTGTGTCACACTGACATGACAGTTGACCTCCTCTTCAGAACTACAATAACTGCAGCGTAGGACTACAACATGGCGGAACTGTCAGTTACTACTGTGGAGGAATGAGCTGGCCTTTAGAATTACATTGTGTTTGGGCATTTTATAACTGATTTTAACCAAGCATTGTTACACACAGGATTAGTGTGATTCAAAGTGTGTTACACTTTGGATTATTTTGGACATTTAAAATGAAGCTTACTGAAAATTTCAAAATAACTTGGTAGATTTGCAGTGGTCTGAAGCGCCCTCCATTTCAATATGATCGCTTGCACTTTGCTCTTTTGAGATATTTAAAGCTTAGGAAACCTTTTTGTATCCAAATCCGGCTTTGAACTTTTTCACAACAGTATTTCGGACCTGCCTAATCTGTTCCTCTGTCTTCATGTTGCTCTCTGTGCTTTAAACACAATCCTGTGACTCACAGAGAAGGTGCATTTATACAGGGACTTGATTACACACAGGTGGATTCTATTTATCATCATCAGTGATTTAGGACAACATTGGATCATTCAGAGGTCCTCACAACTTATGGAATGAGTTTGCTACACTGAAAGGGACCAAATAATATTGGACGCCCCACTTTGCAGCTTTTTTGTTTAAAAAAGTTTAAAATATCCAATATAGGGTATCCCCCAGTGAATCATAGGCTTTACTGGCCCCACCACCAGGCTAAACCTTTCTTGATTGTTTAAGCCAAATTGCAAGCGTCTCTGTTGCTCTGAGAGTTTCACTGGCAGAGCAGATTTATTCCTAAAAGCTAAAAGATATGTTTACAGAAGACAGGTTTATAGTCCATGCACTGAAAGCCGGGCCAATCATACCCCTGGTGCCTCTCCGTGTTGCCTTACATTATGTTGCAGCTGGATGTCTTATGTTAACCTCAGCGCTTTCAGAGGAACACGTTGAGTGAACAGTGAGAATAATTTATATTTATTAACAAAGAATTTTGTGCGGCTTTTACATTTCAATATGCTGCCTATTGTGTGGCTCTGTGTCTGTTTAAGCTGATAGAGTTTATGTATGTGCTACCGTTTGGCCGGTACCGTTTGTGGTTAACGAACCAGCGCTAATCGGTCGTCATGCAGGTTCAGCCCGGTGAAGAGCTTTTGCGGTCACCTCGCAGTCACGCTTCATGCCGGTTTTATATTATTTTTAGTATTATTTTTCCGGCTATAACATGCATCAAACCATATCAAATTAGTCAGCCAGAGTTTATGCGCGGCTGCGTGGAGATCAAAGAAACTTGTCCCATTTACTGGACTAACCAAAATAGTTTCTGTGTCCCTTGTTAAAAACTCAACAGACACGAAATGGAAGCGTTGCTAACGCCACATTAGCAGCATTGAATTAAATCTCCCGTTTGTTGCGCATCTCTGCACAGTGCAGCGGATTTAACTCATCATGCAGGGCCGGTGCAAGGCTGCATGAGGCCTAGAGCAGAATTTGACTTAGGGGCCCCTTTTGTTGCTAAAAACATCAGAACGTAGCAGCTTCTGTGTTAGATTTAGTAAAATCTGGAAGAGGGGGGGGGAGTAGTTTAATTAGCCAACCTAAAAAACAATAAGTTATAATTGCAGTTTACTAATTTGTTTTTATGAACAAACAGAGCTCAAACTCAAAGATTAAATTCACAGCATCAGATTTTAGCTATGGTAACAAAACAATTCAACTATGAATATCGCTCTTTGAACTTTTACAAAGTAAACTTGCCAGCTCCTTAGAATCTTACTAGATTGTATTTAAATGTTAAACAATTTAAAATTGTTTCATTTATGCATACTGAAACCATTAAATCAAATTCAGCAGAATTTATCATCTGAATAAACAAATGCTATGGGAGATGAAGACACTTTGATGGTGCTGTGCTGTTGTTTCTCAGTGGACCGGCTCCTGGCACCCTCCTACCGTCAGCACATGCAGCTGGAGGAGCAGCTGAAGGAGCTTCTGGAGAAGCTGGACCTGAGTACTGCCATGAAGCACAGCCCGTCACGCACCAAGAGGCTCAAGCTCCTCAAGAAGGCCATCATGGAGGTCCGCAGCCAGATTGGCTTAAAGAAATTCTTTCCACATCCATCACCCCCTGCCCTGGATCTCCCACAATGCCCCAGCCAGTGTGAGGAAAAGCTGTGTCCGACAAGCCCATTAGTTCCTGTCCCTCTACCGGCCTCAGAGCAGCTCAACTCCTCATTTAAGCCTGACGGCTCACCAAGCGGCTCAGTGCCCCCCACTCCGAAGCCTGTTGCATACCTGTCAGAGCAGCCTCCTTTGCAGCTTGATGACAAAACCAGCTCCTCTACCTCAAATGCCCCTCAACCCACCAACAGGCCCCGCCCAGACCAGCTGCTGCCCAACAGGAACTTTCCCTCTGAATTATCAGGTAGCTTCCCCCAGAGCACCATCTTCCGTAAGTCCAAGAGTGCCAGCCCCCAGAAAGCACCTATGACCCCAGAGCTGCCTGCTGCATCGCCACCCCTACTGGGTGCCAAAACCTTCCTGTCAGTGGTGATCCCTCGCCTGGAGACCCTGCTGGTCCCCAAGAAAAGGTCCCACAGCAGCAGTACTGAAGACGAGGAGGAAGAACAGAAAGAGGAGGAAGAGACGCCGATCAAACGTCTTGGCACAGGTTGAGCTTCACATAAGCACAAAGATTGCTGATGGCAACTTCAATATTCCTGGCAAGTGACATGTGATGAGTGTGTTTCTGCTTCAGGGCTAACCAACGGCTGCTTGGTAGAGGAGAAGTTGGATTCTGTGTCTCCATGCATTCTGGAGCCCCGGCGGCGATGCGCCTCAGAGTCCAGCATATCATCTAGCAACAACGTCATCTGTGACTCCAGGTGGGTTCTGATTGGAGACATGATCAATGATCTTCCAACTTAATTTCTTCAGTTTTTCTAAATGTGGCCCTCATCTGATCTCTTCCAGCACTTTTATGGTGCCTAAAGGTGTGAAGTGTCGTCCTACAGCGGCGAGGCAGAGCACCGTAGATGACCAAAGTTCTGTAATGAGCAGTGCTGACAATGGGCAATTCACAAAGACTGCCAAGATTTCTTCAGGTGAGAAAAGTATCTGCTCCCTTGCTGAAACTGACTTCCCCAGGCCACCCTCTGCTACCTTTGTAATTGTTGCTAGGATACCAGGATAGCTCCTGTTATATTTCTTTTGGTTCGTGGTTTGATCTGTGTGAGCAGATAATGAATAAAGCAAGATAGAGGAGATCATAAGCAGGAGGAAACTTTGCCAGTTTATATAATCAGAAAAGCAACTCTTATTTCTCACTCCAAATGTAATTCAACATGTTTTTGATTAGTTATAGTAACATTATTGTACAGGGTACAAGGTTGCTGAAATTATTTTTAGTTAGAATCTGATCTGTCACGGTATGATTCAAGGAAAAATAAGTTTTCTTCATTGACCAAAATATTAAGACAATTAATGCTGAAACAAATGAGTCTGCCCTCAGATTGGTCCAAGCGTCAGACTGGAGCCCCCCATCTCACTAGCCCTGACTCCAGATGATTTTAGCAGGGGGGGCACTGGTCTATTTTGGGGGGGTGGGCTGAGTAAATAAGCTTTTACATTAATATAAAAACAAAAACAAACCTTTATCTTACCTTTCAAATAAAATAACCATGTTTATTTATATAAAATAATACGAATGTAAACAGTGACATGTATAAAATGTTCACTAATTATGCTCAAATTTGCATAAACATTAACTTGTACGCTACAAAATTCTAAGAATCTTAATGTTTCCAATCTATGAAGCCTATTCCTTTCAATGCAAAATTAATCTATTTAAATAAGAGTAGCAATAATTACTCAAGCAAAAAAAAAGTACAGTGCAGTAAAGCTACTCATAATTACCGTTTTCCCTAAACGCTGCTCAAGTAAATGTAACCAGTACATTGGTCCTTTTAACATGGATAACAAAATCAGTAGCCTAACCTTGTTAACAAGCTTATATTGACTTTAGCTAGTCATCATTTAGCTAACATTATCTGTGTCCATCAGCATTACTTGATTCACTCTATTAGTTTGAAGGCAGGGATGCTGTGCAAAGATATTTGCCTTTTGTTGGTTTGCTGCCATGGTTCTAACAAATAGAACATGCTGCTGCTGCTCTGCGCAGCAGCAGCATGTTCTATTTCATCCCTACTGACCGCCAGAGGCGGTGCTTCAAGCACTGAATGATCATTCTTGCGCATGCGCAGGTCGAGTACTAATGACAACAATGTCACCTGTGACCTGCCGGGGACCCACGTGACTCTATACAGTCACATGACACCCGGCGTTCAATCCCTTTGTTCTTCTCGCGCGCAGGTGTGTTGAGAACAGGTGTGTGGTCGTGTGAAGCTAGCTGCTTCTGTGTACCACTGTAGTCTATCTGCTTGTTGCTAGTAGCCCCGTGACCGGATTTGGTCGGAGCTGCGAGCGTAAGTCTCGCCCTCCAGGGGCTGCACAAGCTGCTTCCCCATTTACCAGATCTGCGGTCGCGCTGCGACGACTGGTAAGTGTTTGGTTTTTTTCTTTCAGCAGCAGTTTGCTGTTCGCTTTGATTTGCCTAGTTGTGGCTCTTTGACTCACCTGTAGCGTTTCTGCTCGCGCTGAGTTGATCTTCAGTTTGTATTGTGACTCACCTGTAGCGTTTCTGCTCGCGCTGAGTTGATCTTCAGTTTGCATTGTGACTCACCTGTAGCGTTTTCTGCTCGCGTTGAGTTCATTTGAGTTTGGTTGTCTGACTCGCCAGTGGCGTTTCTGCTCGCGCTGAGTCCTTCTATGTTATCTGAACTCACCAGTGGCGTTTCTGCGCTGAGTTCTTGTTGGTGACGGACGGATCACGCCTTTCAGCAATATGATGTTGGACAATTTCTGCTGCTCGACCTGTCTGGCTCCCCGACGACGGGCATGACTTGTGTCCCTCCTGTCTTGGTGTGGAACACCTCCGGGAGGCGCTATCGGACGACGCTTGCCCCAACTGTTGCATCATGCCCCGCTCTGTCAGACTGGTTCGGTTGGCGGCATTGGAGCGGCCTACCGACTGCGCGGGCGCCCTGCCGCATGGTTCATTGCCCCCGGGACAGGCGACGTGCAAACGGCCTACTGTAACTGCGACTTCGGTACCTGCGAAGAGAGCCAGACGGACCGATGCAGGGAGGTTGTCCACGAAGGTGGATCACCTCTCTACAGAGCTAACCCGCATGAAGGCCCTCCTCCAGTCGTTTAGAACTGATGGTGAGCACGGTGGGGCTCTCCCTCCCGAGCGGGATGAGGCATCGGTCAATGATGACGATGCTATTTCGGTGGCGGCCTCGGGCACCCATTTTTGTGATGAACCTCCAGGATTGGAGTCTGGGGCCTCAGAATCTGACTCCGTTGCCTCCCAGGAGGATACAGGGGAATCTGTGACTGCCGCTATTCGAGTGGCCCTTGCCCGTTTAAAGATTGGTGTTCCTCAGACCCAACCTGCAGCTTCCAGCGTTTTCTTTAGGCGTGGTAGATCTGAGGCTGCCTTAGTGGTTCCTCCCTCGGAGGAATATATTAGGGAACTACATGCTTGCTGGTCGGATACAAAGGCACTTTCACGTCTGACGACGGATGGCAGGGTTCTGGCGTCTATGCAGGAGGCGCCCAAGGTTGGCTTGGGGCAGATGCCTGCGGTGGAACCGGGCATTGCCTCCCTTATTATCCTTCCTGATGAGGCTTTGCGGCCCAATGCTCGTTGTCCGCGGCCTCAGTGCCATATTACTGATGACCTTCTCTGGAAGGCCTATGATTCTGGGGCCCGCATGGGCCGGATTGGGAACTCCCTCTCCCATCTTCTGGTGGCCCTGTCTTCTTCATTGGAAACTGTTCCACTGAACCACAGCACGCAAGGCCTGGTTGATGCGTCTCTGCAGGCTTTTGCTCTCATGACGAGGGAGCTGGGGCGCACACTCTCCACGCTGGTTCACGCTCGCCGCCAGGTCTGGTTGGCGCAGTCATCTCTTACGGAGCCTTGTAGGAGATGATGCCTTAGGGCCGGCGGTCGGTTGTTTTACTCCGGGACAGCTCCACTTCTGGGCTGCCCACACACCGGACTTGTGGGTGTTGTCCACCCTGTCCCAGGGGTACCGCCTTCAATTCCGCCGCCGGCCGCCCGTCCCTGGCCGGGTCAGGATGACTGTGATCTGCGACCCGGTGAAAGCACAGGCACTGAACCAGGAAATCTGCACACTGCTGGACAAAGGTGCTATAGTGCCTGTGGACCCCCTGATCCAGGGGGCTTTTATTCCATGTACTTTCTGGTTCCCAAGAAGACTGGGGGTCTACGTCCGGTCTTGGACCTCAGGGGCCTGAATGTGTACTTGAAGGTAATGCCCTTTCATATGCTGACCACAAAGGAAGTGTTGCAAGCCATTTCCCCGGGCGATTGGTTCACTTCCATAGATCTCAAGGATGCTTATTTTCATGTTCCCATTGCTCCGCCCCATTGGTGGTTTCTTCGTTTTGCCTTTCAGGGGAGACACTTCCAGTTCAGGGTCCTCCCCTTCGGACTTTCGCTGTCCCTCAGAGTGTTCACCCGATGTGTCGCAGCAGCTCTATCTCCTCTGCAGAGACGAGGATTGAGGATCCTCCCGTACCTGGACGACTGGCTCATTTGTGCCACGTCACGGGAACAGGCGATTCGGGACACTCGGTTAGTGCTCCATCATGTGGAATGTTTGGACTTGCAGGTGAACATGACGAAGAGCAGTTTGACTCCCTCCCAGGGGACCGTCTTCCTGGGCATGGCAATGAATTCCGTCTCGATGACTGCTTGCCCGTTGCCCCAGCGGGTGAATGGTATATTGGGCATGCTCCCAGAATTCAGGCGGGGCATGGCACCACCTCTTGTGCGGTATCTTCGACTCCTGGGCATGCTTACGGCAGCATCCGCCATAGTGCCCTTGGGGCTGCTGTCATTGCGGCCCCTCCAGATGTGGTTGAACACCTTGAATCTGGACTCCACAAGTGCGCTCATCGCCGCAGGAGACTTCGGGTGGGCCCTCAGTGTCTTCAGTCTCTGTCCCAGAGGAGGGTGAAGTCGTTCATGACACAAGGGGTCCTGCTCGGTTCCCTCCCGTGTCGTCGGGAAGTTGTGTTCACGGATGCATCCTCCACGGGCTGGGGTGCAACATGGCAGGGTCAAATGGCACAGGGGACATGGTCCCCGCGGCAGTGCCGGGAACACATCAACTTCCTGGAATTGCAGGCTGTGTTTCTCGCTCTCCGGAGCTTTCTTCCAGGCTTACGGGGGAAGCATGTGCTGGTGAGGTCAGACAACACCTCTGTGGTTTTTCACATCAACCACCAGGGGGGGACCAGGTCCAGGAAACTATTTTACTTGACTCAGCGGCTCCTGATCTGGGCAGCCCCGGGCAGCCTACATCCCCGGGCCACAAAACGTGTCGGCCGATTTTCTATCCCGTCAGAAGCCGTTTCCAGGCGAATGGAAACTTCACCGGGAGGTGGTGGAGTGCATCTGGAAGGCTTTCGGCAGGGCGGATGTGGACCTATTTGCCTCGAGGGACGCATTTCACTGTCCCCTTTGGTTCTCCTTGGACGGCAGCGGTCCTCTGGGCCACGATGCGCTGTCACACGACTGGCCCCGGACCCTCCTTTATGCCTTTCCACCGTTCAGCCTACTTTTCCAGACTCTCCTGAGGATTCGTCAGGAAGGGCACAGGGTTCTGTTGGTGGCCCCCTGCTGGCCAGCAAAGACTTGGTTTCCTCTCCTTCGCGAGCTCAGCTCGGGCTCTCCAATGCGTCTCCCCTCCAGGAGGGTTCTTCTTTCCCAGATGGGGGGTCGGATTTTGCATCCCGAACCGGACCAGCTCCAACTCTGCCTTTGGCCCCTGCAAGGCCGGGAGCCACTTTCTCCAGCTATACTGGGTCGGTAGGCCGTACAATGGCTAATGCATGGGCGCCTTCCACGCGAGTTGTCTATGCTAAGAAGTGGGCGGCCTTTGCAACCTGGTGCCATGATAAAGGGCGGGATCCGGTGCAGTGTTCGGTCTCTGACATACTGACCTTCCTGCAGGAATTATTGGATCAGGGAAGGTCTCCATCTGCCTTGAAAGTGTATGTGGCTGCCATTTCCTGCTGGCATGTCGGTCTGAATGGTTGTTCAGTGGGCCGGGACAAGGATGTTGTGCTATTTTTGAGAGGTGCTCGGCGTTAGCACCCACCCGCTCGTCCTGTGGCACCAGCATGGGACCTTTCTCTGGTGCTTGATGCTCTTCGGTCCCTCCCATTTGAGCCCTTGGCATCTGCGGACCTCAAATGGCTCTCAATGAAGACGGCGTTCCTTTTAGCGATGGTTTCCGCAAAGCATGTGGGGGAATTGCAGGCTCTCTCGATTGCTGAGCCCTGCTGCCGGTGGAATCCGGATGGCTCAGGTGTTACACTGTTGCCTGATGTAACATTTATTCCTAAGGTGTCACGGGGGGCAGGCAGTACCCAGCCACTCCATCTTGCCCGGTTCTACACCGGTGGCTCCTCTGAGCCACTGTGCCCTGTTCGTGCCCTTGAGGAATATATCAGTGCCACGGCATCCTTCCGACGGACAGATAGCCTTTTCGTTTGCTACGCTGGCTCACGAAAGGGTCAGGCGCTTTCTAAGCAACGACTTGCACACTGGGTGGTGGATTTGATCCACCACCCAGTGGTGGATCAAATCCACCACTTCTGGCCCTTCTGCTGCAGGGCTTCTGGCCCTGCAGCTTCTTGCAGGGCCAGAAGCTGCCGGCCGGCGTGAGGTGCCACTCTACAAGGGGAATGTCGACCTCGTTTGCAGCTATGTCTGGGGTACCGTTGGACGTTATATTCCGTGCAGCCTCCTGGAAGTCGGCTAGTACCTTTACTCGGTTTTACAGGGTGAATGTGGCTGCGCCCCATCCCCTTCAAGGAATTCTGGAGCAGCATGCCCCTACTTCACATTGAGGTGGGTAGTGCGGTGGTTATCCCTTGGATGTTGCCTATTCCTCGTGACCTTGTTGTTATGAGTTATCCAGTGCTTGAAGCACCGCCTCTGGCGGTCAGTAGGGATGAAATAGAACGAAAGTTACTACTGTAACTACAGTTCTATGAATCCCGGTTGACCGCCAGAGTGCTTGGTCCCTCGGAATCCTTGCTCTTCGCAAGAAGGTGGAGGGATTGAACGCCGGGTGTCATGTGACTATATAGAGTCACGTGGGTCCCCGGCAGGTCACAGGTGACATTGTTGTCATTAGTACTCGACCTGCGCATGCGCAAGAATGATCATTCAGTGCTTGAAGCACCGCCTCTGGCAGTCATCCGGGATTCATAGAACCGTAGTTACAGTAGTAACTTTCGTTTTTGTCACTACTGCACAGGTTTAAAACCGGCAATCATGTCGCATTTAAAGGAGGCTCGGAAAAACGCATTAAGACATTTTAGCAATAGATGAAATAATTGGAAAAACTGAAAAACATACATGTGACAACAAGCACAAATACGAGAAGTGCAAGAGTTCCTACTGTATCAAATCGAGATATGAATAATAGAAAGTTGTCCACTTTGAGGTTAAAATAAACAACAACAAAAAAAAAACAGGTTCCAGTCCATGTTTGACTCTGTGGGTGTGTAATGCCACCCAATGCTTGCCCATGCCGCTGGTCCTGCATCTGACCCACTGGTGACGGGGGATATGTGTAGACAAGAGGGTCCCCTCTGACCGGGCACTGGTCTATTCAGGGAGCTTTCTCAGGCAGCTCATTGGGTTCCTCTCCTTCTCTGTGGACCAAACCCAAAGAACGGATCAATTTCATTTGGTCTGCAAGGGAGTGAGGCAAGGGGCTAGGAGACACACTGGGGAGCGGGAGTGTGGCAGTGCAGCTCTATAGCGCAGCTGGAGAGGAGCACGGAACAGCATTTCTCTGGTCTTATACTTGTCTGTTTTTCTGATTGAACCAGAAAAACACCCATTTGCCCCCTTCTCCCTCCCTTCCACACTCACTCACCCCATGTTTACGGGGCTGGAGTTGGTCTGTCCTCTTCACACACACAGCAGGATGATTCATCTCTGCCAGTGTATTGCTGAGTGTGTGTGTGTGTTTGTGCAGACAGTGTGTCCTGTTCATAACTGGCTTGTTGTTGTTCCTGTAGAAGTGTGGAGTCCCACCGCTGCTTCTCCATTTGTTCTGGAGCCTCTTAAACTAGTTTGGGCTAAATGTAGTGGATATCCCTGGTACCCTGCCCTGGTGAGTGTGTGTGTCAGTCTGTCCGTACCTCATGCCCCATCTGCCCCATTGGTCCCATCTGCCCTCTGCCATTCTTTATGCTGTAGCTTGTGATGTGAACTGCTGGGTTGGTGTCGTGGCTGTGTGTAAGCAGCTTGTTCTGCTCTGGGCTGGCCTGCATGCTCTTCTCTGGTCGTGGGGCGTTTTCAGAGCAGCTCCGTCTGTCACCATAAAATGCAGATTGTTCTATCTGTAAGGACTAACTCACAGTCTGTCCTGGGTCTTTACAGATTGTGAATCCCAGAGTTCGGAGGACATCATGTCAGCACAGCAGGGTGGAGCTCCCCATTCCACCATTGGACGTTCTCAGAGCCGGAGAGCAGATGCAGTTCAGGTCCGCAGAGAAACTCTTCCTCGTCCGCTTCTTCGACAGCAAACGCAACTGGTGAGGAGCTGAGGGTCTTGACTGCTGTCACACCGGGATCTGTCTGAAACCATACTGTACAATTAGATTTAGCTGTGTCCTTTTCTATTCTAATACTCCATATAAAATCATGCAACATTTGTTTCTGTGTTGGAACCACCCACTTAGACAGATTATTTAATACTGAAGTCATTCCTCTCAAAATTGAGTCATGTTATGCTATGCACACACTGCTGTACAGCAAGACACATTGTTCCAACCTGTAAGCCATTGATTCTTGATAAATGTTGCTATTCTATGTCCCGATATGTGGAAACGATGAGAGAAACAAGAAACATGATGGACGATAATGAGGATCAAGTTGTTAATGTGCTGGCTTCAGATGGACAACAACTCTAACGTCGCAAGATATGCTACAACATTAGCATCCATGTTTACTTCCACTGAGCATGTTCGCTATGTGTGACGTTATGGTGTCCTCTGCTGGGCATTTGGTACACTTTTAGGTTCTTTGCAGTTCACACAGCTAGGCCTGTCACGATAACAGATTTTGCTGGGCAATAAATTCTCAAAAATTATTGCGATAAATAAACGATAATATTGTTTGAAGACCTTTTTATATTGATTTAATGGAAATTACGTAATAATACATGCGATTTCCTGCCAAAGATAGATACACTTTACTTTCAAAAAAACACTTAACACTGGGACTGATACACAAAATAAATAAAACAACCAAAAACAAAAATAAAATAGATTCTTAGTCTCCATTAACAATAAATGTACTTGAATAAAAACTAAACAACATAAAGCCAAAGTGGAAATAAATACTGCATTCAACCAAAAGAGTGCAGATTATGAAGTCTGTATAGTATATTGCCCTTCAGTAATCATTAGATTTAAATAGAGAAGACATCCGACTGCCTGATGCAATAGTTCAAACTACAGGATTTTTTTTTACCCCGAACGACAATCTTAGAACGTTATTCATTCTGAGATCATCACTTGTGTTGTGTGTTACAGTAGATCTTTGTGCCGCTCCAATCTAAATCAAGGATTTGCCCAGACTGGGAGCTGAACGCAGCCTGTTGAATGTGACCAGTAGCCAATCAGAAAGTGTGGATTCTCCTCCTGCTTTCTGAGGGGAAACACGGAGGGAATCCCCAACAGCTGACACAGCGCAGCCCGAAGTCCAGCAGACATCGGAAACAGCATGAATGTTTATTTAACATTTCGTGCAAAAAAAATATAAATAGGAGTTGGAGCGAAATTCCTACCAGAAAACCCGGTAACTTTTCAGCTGTTCTTCGTTTAACGTGACATAAATAGTTATAATGATTTTCATTCAGTCAGACTGACACTAGCTACATGCATTGCAGGTAGATTGTAGTAAGGAATTGATTAATGCCTGGTTTCAAAATTAGTGAACTGGACTTATTATTTTGTGTCCATTGTTGGACACAACACGGTTTGATCGAACCGTTATAGCTAGGATTTCTGTCGGCTAAAGTGTCTCTCAGGTTTTGATAATGGGCCGACAATCGGCGACATAAGATCGTGCAGCGCGCGCTGGGCATTACACTAAGAAAATAAGGAAGGGAGGGTTAATGGAGAGCACTGGAATGGAGCCTTTTTTCATTCATTGTCATCAACAGTGAGAGAAAAAGGCAAGAAGAAACGATATAGCCGATAATTAAAATGAGGTCGATAGTTTTAATTTATCGTTCGATTAATTGATTTATCGTTTATCGCGACAGGCCTACGCAGCAGATCACATACAATGACCACACAAAAAAATCTGATTTTACAAAATATCTGAATTAAGCAATGTAGCCACAGAGATGTAAGGAGAGGATCTTTATAGATTCTCACTATTCCTCACCTTATGATTATCTAGCATATCTGTAAAGATAACATCCATCCATCCATTTTCTGTAGACCCTTGTCCGTACTGGGGTCGGACGTTTTCTTTTTCAGAGATTACCTGTCTTATGTTTGACAGCGAAAGTTTTAATACATATGTAGAATCTTTTGTTTTTAAGTTACATGCTGCATCTTTAAGCAGCTGTTCAGTGTGAGAGCTCACTGTCTGGTGGAGGTTGACCGGCACTACATCTGTGAAATATTAATACCAGTAGTTGGTACAGATTACCAGCATAATCAAAATCTAATGAACCCTAAGCTCTTTTTGAGAGTATTGCTTAAAAATAAATTGACAATGCTGGGAAATTAAATGTTTGAGTTAAACAGTTCTGGTATCACAATTAAAAAAAACTGCAAAAAATATTTCAGAGGTGTAGCATCACTGAAGTTACTGAGTAAGAGTGAACTGAAATATTTACTACTCAGAAAATGCATGTTAAAATCTGAATATTCTTTTGAAAGTATGTAGCTGAAGTTAAACGCAGCACAGTGTTTGCCAAATATCTGTACCAACAGTGATACAAAAAAATTATGCATAGAAGAGGCATTAGTTTATAAAAGTCCAACCAAACATAAATTTACCATTTTAATAATTAAAAGCAGTGGGGTGATGTAATAGCCTCATTTTCTAAGCAGTATCTCAGGGAAAAAAGAGAAATTAGTTCTGTGTAGCACAAAAACAGATTATAGAAGCCAAGTGGAAAAATTCACTCTAACATGGGCTATAATTATGAAACAGCAAATGTAGATGTCATATTTTTGGGATTCGGAAAATAAACTATTTTTTACTATTTATAAAGCAAAATCTGAGGATTTTTCATGTGGATCAGTGACATTTATATGGCTGCAAAGCGAAAGTTTTGGACTTTAATTTGACCGGCTATCTTTGTGGTTTGGACCGTGTTGCTCGGTGTTGGTGATACAGAACAATTAAATAAGTTTCAGGCTTAAGCGTTGCTCGGTATTGGAGGGGCATGTTAAATATATTTTATATACTTGTCATATAAACAAAAACGAAGGAGTTGCCTAAAAATAATTTTCATACTCCGTATAACATATAACACATTGACTTACTTGTGCTGAATCGCCGCCTCTGTTCTCAGCCTGTTCCCATAGTAGTGGATTTCCTCTAGCATTATGTTCCTCCAACAAATTATTCCTCTGAACAAAGCACAGACGGAAGTTAATCCTTTTAACCTCCGTCTTCCCATTTCTGACCTGAATCTTCAATATCCCAAGGTTTGAAATACAGGCAGCTACAAACCGTGTGTTAGCTTTAGTGGCCAAGTTTTGGCTACGGTCCGCTGTCGCCTTGATATCAGCAGAAAAATGAAGAAATTAAGCACTGGATGGTACCGGCTAATCACTGAACACAATAGCACAAAACTTAGTCGTTGTACCAGTAGCTCGCAGTTTTAATTTTTGTATCTTGTTCATGGTACAGCTCTTGCAGTTATGGTTAAAAACAATCATCCTTGTAGATAAATACATATTTATCTACCATAGTCACTATTTTTGAAAGTTAGTACAGTATTTTGAAAAGTGGCTGTGTTGTGGAAAAATATTTCCAAGCACTGTCCAGGTAGAATCACTCAAACAGGTTTATTTATGCATTGTGCACAATACAGAGAGCTCATAAGACAATCAATAATCAAGCCAGTCTGGATGCCAGGCTAACCCAGCTCACTAGGTTACATGTTGTCTCTGCCAGGCAGAGACAACATGTAAGTTTTTATACAATGATAAAGAAGGAAAACAAGGGGCAAGACGGTCTGGTCCTTCTGCAGCTGTGGAAAACAACCTTCCATTCTCGTACAAGTAACCCAAATAACTCTTTTGGTGAGAGTTCACAAACATTTCATATGACATGACTAGCAGATGTGATCTTATTGTAATTTTTCCACGATGGGCTGCAAAAGAATTTCGTAAGAAAAGTAAATTAGTCATGTTCAGGAATTGTGTTAATGTAATTTTTTGGAAAATATGTTTTATGTATTTGTTAAAACTGGCACTATATCATGGTATAACTTGAGTTTGTGAAAAGATCAAGCTCCTCCCAGGCCGATCACTGCCGATCATTGATCATAGCCGATCATCTGGATTGGTTGTTAATTTTTCCGTTTTAGATATAAATGTTTCTGTTATCTGGCAAAATTGAAAATTTATCTAGCAATAAATTCACCAGATTTAGATATACTTGCCAGGCACAATAAAACCATTATTCAGTCAAAAGGACAATTGACAAACCTGCAATTAGTAAAACAATACTTAACAGTAAAGTTCTTAAAGCCTAAATTATACGGGAGACAAATCTCACAACATTGCAAACATTATCAAATAATGTCAAGTAAAACAAGAAAATATTAATTTTAAATCAAATAAAGGTTGTATCAAAAATAAACAATCCTAAGTTACTAAATCAAAACTGGCTCAGACAATGGGTAATTGTTTGTGTGACGGCCCTGCTGTGTAGTCCTCCGTGTGTGTGTAATGGATGATTAAACAATTAAGGTCCTCAATGTGGGAGGTGCTTCCATTACAGACACCTGGATGGTATATAGGGAGCGCCGTTCCATTCATGTTTGTGACTGTCAGAAGCCAGCACCGCAGACGTCCCTGAGATCCAGACCAGGATGGGTCCCGGGCTTCCTGGTGTGAAGGGACCAGATTGACGGGACGCAGATCGACCACCCTTGGGCTGTCTTTTGATGTCTCCTAGACAATTTAACTTTTTTAGAAAATAAATGCCTCACGGGCTTAACACCAACTGGTTGCCGTGCCTACTTTTGTTGCGGCTTTCCGAGCCAGCCGTAACAGTTTGGTGCTGGCTCTGAGTGGTTATTTCTGATCGAACTGACTAATTCTGGAGAACATGGGAAGGAAGCAGAGATCAATTTTTTTTCCCCAAAACTTAGCTGTCTCATTTTATAACCGCAAAAGTTTCAGTACATATGTAAAAAAAAAACTGTTTTTCAATTGCATCTTACAGCTTTAAGCTGACGTTAAACGTGAGAGTACATTGTCTGGTGGAAGTTGAACATGAAATTTCTGTGAAATATGACATCCAATTGAAATATGACATCCAAGCACCACTTAGAAACAACCAATAAGAGCTAGTGCTGTCAGTCAACCTCCTCCTGGCTCTGATTGGTTGTTTCTGGCTGAGGGCAGCATTTCGACAGTTACTACTGAGCAGCTAGATTTTTTCAGAGATTATCTATTTTATGTTATACTACCACAACAAGGTGACAGTTTTAACAAATACGTAAAATATATTTTCTGTAAAAGTTACATATTGTAGCTTTAAGAGAATCTGTTTAGGAGTTTTTGATCTTCTACAAATCTCCCTTTCCTCAGGCAATGGCTTCCTAGATCCAAGATGGCTCCGTTTGGGATCAACCAGAGCCTGGACAGAGTGAAGCTGATGGAAGCTCGTGCTTCCTCCATCAGGAGAACTGTGCGGCTTGCCTTCGATCGGGCCATGAAGCAGCTGAACTCTGTCAGAGGGAATCTGGAGGTGAATGGTGGTGGTAGCGGCCTCCCTGCCACACGCTAATCCCTGTCCATCTCAGCAGCTCCACCAATCTTCACCTTTCACTGTCACGATCCATGCAGAAAGGACAATCTGCCTCATACGCACAACATAAACACTCATGTTTATCCATTCCCCTGCCTGGAGTCCCACAATGACTCACTCGCCAAAGCTATGCAAAGGAAGAGTTCAGCCTGGTGAATGTGTCAGTGCTCGATCTCTGACCTCTTAAAATGTGCTGCTGTGAGATCCTCCATCGGTCAGTGTATGAGTGTGACAGCAGCAGCTCATGTAAATATCACACACATAGCCTGACACTAATTTATTCACTCTTCAGTTTTATTTGGTACACACACTCTTGATTTTTGGACCTTCAAAGGTAGGTGTGAGTAGTGGTCGCTGGTGCTGCTGGTCCTGCTGGTGCTATCTCCACAATGAGAACAAACATGCATACTGTATTGTTGGGGGTTTTTTTTTGTTTGTTTTATAACTTATTGAGATCTCCTGCATGATTTTTTGTTTGTTTGTAGATATTTATATAAGATCTATATAGAAGCTCCAAAAGTTTTAAAGTGCATCGTTGACATGAAAACCAAAAGGAAAGGAGAACCAACTGCCTGTCCTCATGCTTCACTCTGACTTCTTTTTTTGAGCTTTCAGTCATGTCTCTGAGCGTCACATCAGTGTGTTCTCCAGCATTGCCCTGAATTAGTAGAGAATGTGCCTGGACTAATTTATTGCAGAGCAGAAAATGGATATGCATCACTTTATATAGAAGGTATGGTGAGGAAATACTACGGGTGCTCATACCCTCCCTTTTTTTAGTTGTTTGGACTGATGGCATTAAATGTGTGAGGTATGATAGATGCTGATGGGTAGCAGAGTGTAGGCTTCTTGTTGGCCCTCCAGCCCTGCTGACAGTTTGCTGTAAATACATTTGGTACTTTAGTTGATTCTCTGGGAAGAAAAGAAAAAAACACACATTTCTAGTCAATTGGAACAGAAACCAGCCAAAAGCAGACTGCTGGGATTTTTATACTAAAACACTGAAAAATAAAATATCATATTGAAATACTGGGTCTGTCTCCTTGCATTTTCCTCAACTGGAACTTTCACAGGGGGAGTTGTTGGGGCCTGCCTTAGCATTACATAGGAGAATCATTGAAATGCCTTGCTGCCGCTCCGTTAGTGAGAAAAGGAGTTGATTTTTTTAAATCGCTCTCATGCCTACAAACATCGCTCTACTGGTGTAGAAGACGGTCGTGACATCGCACCGAAAACCTGCTTCTGTGAAATGTTGTCAAAGTTATTATTAACCCCCATGAGGCTTTGCATGATTTATGGGTGTGACTTCCGCAGAAAATCAGAATTGCCATTACATGTCATAATTCGCCAAGAGGTGGCTCTGGGAAAGAAGGACCTCGCTGCAGCAAACAGAAAGGGGCGGGGATGGACCACTGTCAGTCCCATACCTTATTTGGAAATGGGACTGTTGCATTCCGAAAATGAAGGGGGGCGCTATTTTCACAAACCTTAAAGAAGCAGGGTTAAGAGGTCGATTGAAGGAAGTTTGAGAGATTCTTCCACTGATGTTCGGCACATGATCCATAATGCAAAACCCACAAAGTCAGCAAAGGTATTTTCTTCCTTAAAACTTTTTTTCACATAGTAAACCAATAAATATGTTTTTTTACACCAATGTTAAATTTCTGGAAAGTAATACTTTTTATAAACTAACAGCTGCCATTATAGGTGGGTGCTACTTGTCATTACAGATGATACTGTAATGACAAGTAGCACTACTTCAATATATTTTTAGTAACTGTGCAATAAGCTACATAAGTAGTTTATGTGTGACAGCAGCAGCTCATTTCACCAAAGTATTTGGTGAAATGGCTATTTTTAAGTACTGTTTTACTGATCATAATGTGTAGTGTAATGTTACCCATTTATTTCAGCAGACAATAATAAAAAGGAAGTTATGTGCACTGTTAGGTATTTTAAAACCAAAAAGGAAAAATATCAATCGAAGACAACAAATTAAGGTTAGAAGAAACCTAACATAAACCACATTTATGTATCTGTGTATCGTGTTTTATGTTTTTATGGATTAAAATGTGTTCATTCAGTTACTTGCATTAGGTTGCATATCAACAAAATTTACTAAGAGTTTGACATATGGAAAAATGGTCAAAATTTTATTTTATTTATTTTTTTTGTCAAAAGTTACAGAGTAATTGACTAAATCTAATTAGTTAATACCTGTCGGCTGTTTGAGCAATATCACTTACAATTTCAATTCATTTTTTGCAGAATATATATTTATCTGGAAACCATTGTGACTTCTAAAATTCGTTGTTAAATCCTAATCACCTACCTTCATTCAGTCGGTTTAAAATGCTCTGACAAAGCCAAGAATCTAAGGGTGATCATTGATCCTGATTTGAATTTCAATTATCACATCAAATCTATTATAAAAACATCACACTATCACCTTAAAAATATTGCTAAAATCAGACGACTCATGTCCGTACTGGACTCTGAGAAACTAATTCATGCCTTTGTTTATAGCAGACTCGGATTATTGCAATGCCATTTTTACTGGATTATCTAAAAAAGCATTAAGACAGCTCCAGCTCCTACAGAATGCTGCTGCAAGAGTCCTAACTAATACAAAAAGACATCAGCACATCAGTCCAGTTCTCAGATCTCTGCACTGACTGCCTGTTGCTCAAAGAATTGACTTTAAAATTTCCTTAGTAGTTTATAAAGCACTTCATAATAGAAATCCAAACTACATTTCCGGTCTTCTGCAGCCCTACGTACCACTCAGACCGTTAAGATCATCAGAATCAAACCTATTAACTATACCGAGAGTCAGAACTAAACATGGTGAAGCAGCTTTTAGTTTTTATGCTCCAACACTATGGAATAAACTTCCTGCTCATTGTAAGCCTGCCCCTACCTTGAGTTTATTTAAAACAAGGTTAAAAACTTTCTTATTTGAAGTTGTCTATTCTTAATTTTTTAATCCCACTCACCTACTATAATTACAAGTTTCATATTTACTTTGTCTATTTTTTTATCTGCTTGCTCTTTTTTTTTTCTTCTAACAGTATGTAGTTTTATTTTTCTTGTACAAGCACTTTGAATTGTCTTTGGCTGAAAGGTGCTATATAAATAAAGTTGCCTTGCCTTGCCTAAATAATAATGTTAAAGAATATACAGTGATTAATTTCAAACATGCCTTTGTTTTCTACCAATCATTTGTATATTTCCTGATGTGTAATAAGCTTTTTCTTTTATGTTAGTAGCTATTACACTGTGTTCTTCTATTTTGAGTGGGAATGAATCGTGTCTTGTTTAAACATATCTGCAATGTATATAGATGGTTTTTTTTATTTTTTTTTATTTTATTCATATCTTTTTGTTAGATTCAGATTTCCATATATTCAGATGTGGCCTACCTTGTAGAAACACATCTCACTTTCATTGCCCACACTGTTTTCAACCACTGACCGAAGGGACAGGTTTGTTAATCATTTGGTTAAGTTCAATGACTTTCAATATGGTGTCCAGCTGTGCATCAGCCCAGCCACTTGATCATCCAGCAGCTACCAACATCCAGGCAACATAGGTACATTCAATCATTCCGCTTTTGTCCACGCGTCACATACTCTGGGTTCTGATTCCTGTGTGGCGTCCTGGACTTTGGACACTATGGTTAGTACAATACTTATTTGATATTGACCTTCATATTTACTGCATTTCTTGACATTTGTCTAATTCATTTATTACTCTGCGGTAGTGTTCACCTTCAGTGTGACATATTTTTTCAGATTCTGAAGCCAAAGCATAGGGAAATTTTCTTCCTTGATTCTATCAGTGGCTTCCATAGGGGTTGTGGTTGTGTGGCAGAGTTGTCGTCTTGCAATCGGAAGGTTGTAGGTTTGATTGCAGCTCCACATGTCGATGTGCCTCTGGGCAAGGCACTTAACCCCAAATTGCCTAGCGGTCTGCGTATCGGTGTATGAATGGGTGAAAGTGAATGTGACTTTAGTGTAAAGCGCTTTGAGTGGTCAAAATGACTGGAAAAGCGCTATATAAGTTCAGTCCATTGAATGGTAATTCACAGATAAAAACCACATCAAACTATTAAAGGTGTATAGGAATAAGTTTGAAAGTGGTATGTGTTCAGTATGCTGTTCCGTTGTTCCACGGAGGCAAAGGTTCAGCATTAATCTTCATACTTATGTAACAGTAAATATCCAAATTGAATTTGTGAACAAGGTTTTAATGCCTAAAATGCAATAACACACATTTTTCGAAGCAGTTTCTTTTTAAACATGGCATGGGTTAAAGCTGAACCATCGAGAGACCATTCCGTCTCACATCTGTCTTGCATTCTCATACATGTTTATAATTTTTATGTTGTGAAATATACCCTTATTTAAGTTTTTAACTTAAAAACTTTGTATCGTCACAGAAGACTGTCTTCAGATATCTGGAGCATGGACAGAATTTGTTGGCAATGATGTTGAGATGAGACGTTATGATGGGACACTTGTGGTTCTTCAGAGCTACAAGTCTGCTTATTTACAACCATTTTCTGCTTTAAATGTTAATAATCAATAGTATGGGTAAGGCTGTTGTCCTTTTCTTCAATTTGATTATTATAGTTAATTTTCTTCCCCCTTTTTTAAATTTTCTCATAAACACCACAGGGGTTGCCGAAACAAGGACTAACAACCGTGGAATGTTTGTAGTAATGTTAACATCCACTTCCACCCACCATATTGTTGTATGGTAAAATAATCATATTTTTCTCAACAGTATCCAGTGTACTTTGTGATGGGAGCATCATTTGATTTCAATGTGGTAAAAAAACAGATGAGACTATGTCCACAGAATGATACGATGACAATACCAAGATAGTGGTCTCTCACTCTCTTGAGAAACTTCCCTGTGAAGTAAAAACAATAATGGTGCACTGTACCACATCATGTTACAAATGACAGGGTTGGTTTTTTTTTAAAGAAAACCTTCAATTTGTCCTTTTTAAAAGGTCCAGAGAAGAACTACAAAAAGGAGAAAGTGGAAAAAAGTTGATGAGAGGGCAAAATGTGAGGTAAGCTGTAGTTAAAACTCATCACTTTGTAGTTTTGAATCATGTACCTTGTATTATGTCCATTCACAGTCTGAAAGAAAATCAGGATATAAAAATTGAAAGGGTTGAAGCAATTTTGATGTTATTTGGACTTACATTCATCTTTCTCTTAGAAAATATCTATATTTTTACAGACCACACTGTATCAATATTTTGATGACCACACCTATGCCAAAGTAGCCGAGGCACAAATTGAGGTTAATTTTTAAAATTCACACATAACTAGTAATTTTGATTTATATATCTTTATATATATCTTTATTGGCAAATTACACTAAAACCCTAAATTATTATTATTTTTAAATTCATATTCATGCTGTCATAATTTGGACAGCATTTTAAATACCATCAAAGATGGAAAGGATCAGATACTAAGTCTTAATTATTGTTTAATGCTCTTCACCATGCAGGTTCAAAGGATACCGACAAACTTGCAGGTAAGATTCATTCATAATCATGTCATAGCCATTCTTCCAGGATGTTTTTTTTGTTGTTGTTGTTGTTTTTTTTATTATTATTTTCAGAAGCCTTTGAATGTACTTGAAGCTGTTCTCCAGGAGGTGATGCCAGCACAGTATACTTACCTCACTTTGGCATTGACCTGCAATGCTTTGAAGCCATTGTGTCCGACCCAGTTTTCAGGAAGAAGACTCACTTTGCTTGGCTGGATGGTAAGGACCTTTTACTTTTTTCAACTAAAACATGTGAAATTAGATTTCAACTACATGAAATCGATTTGTCATTCACAGGTGAGATCAACTGGGGTAGATTTTCAGAGTTATTCAAGGCAGAAAACCGGATTCCTTTTGCGATTGTAACATGTTCTTCCTGCAACTGGCAATATAAAGACTTGTGTGAGCTTCACCGGAAATGGAAGATGAGGAAAGTACCCTCATCACAACTCTGATGGCATACTTGGACACTGCCCTGAATGCCAGTACTAAATGCTAGGAGAATATTACTTGTTTCCTACAGTCTTTCACACATTTCAGCTGTCACACATTGTTTGTTTTTTGGGGGTTTTTTTTTGTGACATGCCATTTTAAATCATTTCTGCTGAAGCACATTTGCCTTTTGACTTGTTCAATCATCCTTTTTCACAATGTTTTCTTTCAATATTATGTACATGTTTGAATGTTCCTTTTGTTGTAGCTCAGTTGATTTTCATTATTTAGTTTCCGTAGAAATGGTGTTGTTTCCACACAAAGTTACATTGTGGCTGTATTTTGTTGGAGAGAGTAGAACTAATAAAGTAGATATATTGTAACACTGTTGTTTAGCAGTTGGATAACTTTGTTTTAAAAATTATAAATGCAAACTGAGTTAACAACTTTCAATATTTTGTATGTGTAAATACAATGTTTACTATACTTTTTGAACAATGACTGGAATCAATACAAATTTTCTTTACAAACTTGACATATGGCTAAGTTGTTTATGTTTTAACAGTCAGAATCAACTGTTGTTTTCTAATAAAGCAAGCACATACAAAAACATTGTTTGGTTACAAAGTAATAATACAAACATAAAATTAAAGGTAAGCTCAGCGAAGGTTGAGAGAGGTCGAGGTGATGGAAGCTCAGGTGAGGAGCAGTTTCACACATCAAGCCGGCATTTATGAAGGGTGGAGGAGATGAGACCGGCGCTGGTAGGCTGTACGGAGGAGCATGATCAGATGAGACGAAGACAGTTATAGTTAGAATTTACACATAGGTTTAATTTATGTATCCAGTGACGTTATTCAAAAAGGTTTTCAGATAGAAAGAAAAATAACTCTTGAACATCGAATCATAATCTCTGGCAGTTACCAGCGCAGTGTCTACTACCGGGGTCCGAGCGCCGAAGATTATTTCTTATCAAATGAACTTTCTAAAACCTTCTTTCTGTGTGAGTCTTTCCAGGTTGAAGCTACATCTAAAGTTTAAATGAATCACTTTGGGTTTTGCAACAATTGGATATTTAAGGTCTTTGGAGCGCAGTTTATAAATCGATTGCAATTAGTAGAATTTATTTGGAACTTCTAAACAGAATAGTGGGACACCAATCAGTTTACTGGTTAAGACATAATGTTAAACTATGATAATAGTTGGGCCAGGTCACCTGCAACCAGGCATGTACGAGGTCTAATTTCTGTGTTTTATGAGAAAAATGTCTGCCAGTGATTAAAATCGCTTTATGTCAGTAAGGGACGTAAAAAATGCACAAATGTGAATTTTTCAGCAAAATATTCAACTTTCAGCTTTATAATCTTTGAAACAGCATAGAAATACTGAGAAGCAGTATATTTTGGTGGTTTGAACAATTCTTCTGCGACGGATTGGCGACCTGTCCAGGGAGTACCCGACCTCTCGCCCGGAACGCAGCTGCAGATAGGCACCGGTGTTATGCCGAGAAATGCCTGCCTGCCGAGAATTGCATCCCCTGTCGCGGGAGCGCTCGGCAGGCAGGCATTTCTCGGCATAACACCGGCAACTCCCGACCACGTTAGGAAGAAGGGTGGTTAGGAAATGGGTGGATGGATGAACAATTCCTCTGTTTTTTGAACATAAAACTATCTAAGGCCAAAATAGCTTTATAGTGAGACATCCTTAGTTAACACTGTTAACACTGAAAGTGTTTCATCGAAATATAATTAGTTTAATTATTAGATGCTATTAACAAAGTACTTACAGATATTATTATGTGTATTTATTTTGAGATTTAAGGTTTATTAAAATATTCACAGAACCTATTTGAAAATGCTATCAAAAGTACAACTTCACAACAGTATTGTTTGTATATATTTGTAGTATATTTTAAAATGCACATTCAAAAATCTACATTTATACATGCAAAGTGTCATTTTAAAATCATTATCCAAAGTATAACGTTAATAATATAATTAGAATTTTAAATACAGTATATTTTAGAAAGTGTACCACAACTATATTTTTTAAAGAGTACTAGAAGCATGTTCTTAAAAATGCATTTCTATTATATTTTTAGTATAGTCTAAACTATTTCCACTTGATAATGTACAAAAAATGTACTTCAGAAAAATACAGTATCTTTAAAATATACTCAAGTATACTATATTTTATCCAGGGTCTCCTTGGTTTTTTCAAGAAATCTGTGGATATGCTGTTACTTGAATTATTTAAGCCTGCCTCGACAGCTGAACCTCCTGAGCCTGGTTTGATCTTCATAAAACATATAAAGCCAGGAGGAACTGATGACTCCATCTCAAGCCTGGCTTCACGGCTTTTCCTCGATTTCTGAATCCCATTTTTGTGAAACAGCCTCCTGGCCTTTTAACCTATGATCACCTTCCTAATGGTCAAGCTTGTTTGTAGCAGCCTGTTAAGATGTTTTGTTATTGATATTGCACAATAAAAAGGGAGTACCTCCATGTTCTTGAACTTTTCAAATAGAAACAGACCCATTAAATAAACTTGAATATTACTGACTAAGTGAAAAATGTTACATATATTAAATACACAGATGGATGTTTGAAACCCTTTATTTCTATCAATTACAATTTTCCACTGACAGCTACTGAAAACATGACATTTAAAATAAGAGTATTACATTAGACCAATAAAAAGCTATTTTTAAAATCAGAAAAGTGGGCATAATAAGAAATATGTTTAGTACCTGTTTTAAAGGTTGATATTTTCAGAAGTGATTTATACAAGTGTATGTTTAAATCCAGACCCAAATGCAGTATGCAAGAGACATAGATCAGTTGTGGATATTTAATGAAAAAAAAAAACAAAAAAAAAAAACCAACATAAAAAATAGAAAGTCCAACAGAAAAATCCAAAACAAGGCCTAACTGGAGACATGAGGAGAACACAGGGAATCTGAGGAGAGTAACAAGTTGAACTGGCAACTACTGTCTGAAAGAGAGTGGCTTAAATAGTAGGAAGGCGAAATCTGAACAAAGACCAGGGCTGATGAGTAAATTAATTGCAGGCAGACAGAGAAGAAGGGGAGGAGAATGTGACACAGGAGAGAGAGGCAAGAAACAGGAAATAATTCTAACATTAAAGAATAACTTAGACTAAAGAAACATAAACAGGCAAAAAGATTCCTATAATCACTAAGGAAGAATAGTAGAGAAACACTGCAAACTAAGGAATACCAAAAATCCAAAAGAACCCCAGATCCCAACAAAAAGCTACTTTTAATCTGACATACATGTCTTATTGGGACACGTATTTTAATTTATTGGATATGAATAGATGATACACATGGTATCTTTCAGGAGCATGATTAAAAGCCCAAATATATCAAGAGATTTATAGAAGTGATGAGTATATGTAAGCTTCTAAGCTCCACTGTGGCTACTCATGGTGGCTTTGAATTATATAAAATCGTGGTGGATATCCATGCCATCTTTGGCCACCTCTGTGACCACAGACAACGTTAATTTTAATCAATTCTTCTGCAGAAGGAGAAGACACAGAAGAGCTACTTCTTCCAGCAGCTTTCCCATGTGTTCTGCCCTCTGTCTTCAGAACTGGTCTTTTATTGAAGGAAAGAAAGGGGGGCTCTCCTGATAAGGAATGGGGGAAGCACAAGATGCAACTCAGTTTTACGACTGAGAAGTATCTCAGAAGTTGTCCAAAGACCAGCCGCAAAAACATGCTGGAGGTTAAAGAAAGGTTACACACTTTAGCAAATTCCTTTTCTCACTGGGGTGAGAAAAAACTAAAATAACTTTTATAGGAAGAACAAACTGATAACTACTTATGTAAGAATAAGAAAACATAATTATTCTAACATTCCTCCCTGTTTATAATTCTTACATAATAGTTTGCAAAATCTAAAAGAAAGGAAAATAGAATACATATATGTATTATGTTGCTGTATAAAAGAAATAGTAAGAACCAAATGCATATTTTGTTCATCATTGACACCACTTGTCTGCACAGTTTCAATGTAGGAATCATTAAGCAAATGATTTAATCTGTTAATTCATTACAGAACATCATCTTATGTTCCGGCTTTCATTTCATCGTCATTCTTCTGGAGCTCTATATAGTCTTCATCCATGTCAGAGGGTTCCCTGACCATCTGATAAGAGCAGTGTTAAAAGGTTTTAATATCATGCTATAAAGACAGGGAATTATGCAGATTGTGAACAGGCAGAATAGGATCAGTACAGTCAAGACATGCGTTCCAATCTTTAACACAAGCTGCCAGCAGGGTCCGAAGGTGAGCCAAGAAAGAAAGTCAAAAATCTGTGACCCCCTATAGTTTTTAAGCTCTTCCAATTCATGGAGTGCGTAATGAACAGCTCCAGCAGGTCCTGTCTGTCTGGGACAAATGTACAGCCTGGGAGCCTATGATCTTGCAGATGCCTCCCTGAGAGGCAGTAAGAAAATCTAACACAACATGGTTTTGCAGAACCATGTTTCTCAATGCAGTCAGTTCTTTTGCGGTGCCGTTTGCTAGCTTGTTGTTAAGATGCAGCAGGGCATATCTGTTGATCTCAACATGGTCTCAAACTTCAGCTACTCCCATCCATGGTGATAGGCCTTGCATAATAACCTTTTTCTTCGCTGCTTCGGATCCTGAATTTCCAAGGAACTCCAAGTTTTTGTAGTGATGCCTCCTCACTTTTGATGATGCCTCCTCACCATGACTGTGGACAACTTGAACCTTTTTCAGAAAAGTCACTGGATTGGAGAGGGGAACCAACGCACACAGTCCTCTCCAATTCCTGGGAAGAGAAGCATATCCAGTGTGTCCACATAGAAAATACCAGTCTGCCATTGTCCTGGATCCTTTGTTCCCTGGAACGATGGTGCTGCAAATGGTGGAATTCTGACGTCTTCTGGTCTTGCTGCCATTGTCGAACATCCTCACCTTAAGAAGGTTAATTCTGGTACAGTTACGGTCAGACTTCCATCTTATGGACCAGGCAGTACTGACGTGGTTCATCTCTTGGCAGGTTTTACAGTTTACAGTTCTGGTAGTCTGAGGTCCATTTGTAGCAGCGGCCTGGTGTCACTCATAGGGGAACACGGAGCGGTAGCCAGTGGTGTTGTGGGAAATGATTTGGAATAGTTTTGGTTTTCCCAACCGTCCTTCATAGTAGACGATTTGTTGTAGCCTGGATGTGTGCTTGATAGCAGTTGGTCTCATTCACCTCATATCCAGTTCTGTTCATCAGTTGTCACAAGTTGAAGCTGTAGTCATATGGACGGGACTGGGGAAGGATGTGTCTGCTTCTCTCCTTATCTTGTTGAGGCTGAGGCAGCCCCCACTACCTAGCAATAAACATACTGCAGCCACAGCACAGTAGGGATTCCACCTGGCCTGTGAGAATCCCATTACTGTTCAGATTACAGAGATGTCAGAACTTCTATGCTAACAGAGTGAGGATCTGTTCATTTCTTCTGCGGACAGTGAGACAATTTACTTCTATATTTGTAAATTCCCTTTATAGTCCGGCTTCCCCTTCACTCAAATCGAGAAGTCTAACACTCTCTGCAACTCACAGTGACTGAGGTGGTCTTTCAGCAATCTTTACAGCAGTTGGAGTCGTTATCAACACTTGGAATGGACCCTCCCACAGTGGACTGGCCCAGCTCTTCCTTTTTATAACTCTGATTTACACCAAGGCTCCTGGCTTGATAAGAGTAGCTTCCTGTGGAGGAGCAGAGTCAGAGGGCAGTAAATTTGCATTGGACACCTCTTTGTGTTTCAAAGTCCTGATCATATAATCTGCCAGTGTTTGCTCCTCATCTGCTTTCTGTGAATCTTCAGAAAGTATTGGTAATCTTTACTGTCTTCTATGAATTATTTCAAATGGTGTAAATCCTTCCTGTGTGGATGTAATTCTCATGTAAAATTTCACCAAATCTAAAAATTCTGGCCATGGTGTCTTAATTGTTTCTGTACATTTTCTTAATCTACTCTTACAGTTTCTTTTGTTTTCTCGATAGATAAGCCCTGTGTTCTGTGGATGATAAGAGCAATGGTTTTTTAATGTCATTCCTAAATGAGTAACCATATTTTGTATCATCTTGTTAACAAAATATGGCTCATTATTGCTATAAATAGTTTGTGGTATTCCATGTTTTATTATTATTTCCATGTACAATAATAGTTTTACATATAGCTTTAACTACTATCAAAACATCTGCATGCTTTGCTGTAACTATTTCAACCCATTTAGAAAATGCATCGATCATTACCAAACAATATTTATGTGGTCCACTTTGTGTAAGTTCAATGAAATTCATATGCATTGTCTGGAACTGATAGGAAGGTTTTGGGAAACTTCCTCTTTTTGGTCACATGTTTCCTTGAGGATTGTTTTTAACACAGACTAGTCATGCAATACAATTTTTTTTTTATTGTATTTTTTAATTTCTTTACTTTTAATCCATATGTGTTAGTAATAATCCTTCCTGTTGGCACATGACAACAATATCCATGTGTCAAAAAATTCTGACACTTATTGGAATTCTTCTGCAGAAGGAGAAGACACAGAAGAGCTACTTCTTCCAGCAGCTTTCCCATGTGTTCTGCCCTCCGTCTTCAGAACTGGTCTTTTATTGAAGGAAGGAAAGGGGGGCTCTCCTGATAAGGAATGGGGGAAGCACAAGATGCAACTCAATTTTACGACTGAGAAGTATCTCAGAAGTTGTCCTGAGACCAGCCGCAAAAACATACTGGAGGTTAAAGAAAGGTTACACACTTTAGCAAATTCCTTTTCTCACTGGGGTGAGAAAAAAACTGAACTAACCTTTATAGGAAGAACAAACTGGTAACTACTTATGTAAGAATAAGAAAACATAATTATTTTAACATATATTGCTTTTCCAATCATTTGACCATTCAAACTGAATGTGAAACTAGACACACATTCAACCATTCACATTTGGGAAATGTCCTAACCTGGCATTAGATTCCTTTTGCTTTCACATCATGCTCTTTTCTTTAAAAGTCCGCTTCTTTTCAAGGAGAAGGCAGCTATTGTTATTGATTAGCTAATGACTAGCTAATCAATAGCAAGAATTACTCTGTTGTCCTCTTTGCCACTGTTAGGGGACCTGGAGAGAAATGAGCAACATTAGGAAAGAATTAGTTACCATATTTGAGGGGATAACACTGAGTTATACCAATAACCTATAATGGAAAATGTAATTTTAACTTTATTACACTTTAATTTATCCAAATTTGGATTGATAGCGTTTTGTTTATACAAATGTTTTTCTTTAATGTTTTGTTACTGTAAGTGTGAGAGCACTTTTAACTATGAATTTAGTTCTCCTGTAGTAAGGAAGAACTAGAGGTTTCTAATAAGACTCCTTGTCAGCTCTCTGAGTTTTTTCAACGAAAGTCCAACGGAAGTTGGACTTTCCCACTCATTGTTCCTCTTTTGAGGAACAATGTGGCTTTGTTGTCCACCTGGTAATAGAGAAACATTCAGATTTCTGGGGCCTCAAGTATGAAGCGTGCGTATGCATAAAAAATATGTGGCACCATATTTTATGTGCAAGATGACATGTATAAAAATGAACTTTGCGTAAGTATACACACACTTTTTCCCTGGCACGAAAATGTGCGGCAGCCATGCAAACTTTTTCTGTGGATAATATCAAACTACAAAATGTCAAAACTCACCTAAATACACTGAAATCTGACTACATTCAGTTATTTATACCAAGAAGCATCAAATTCAGTTTTCTTTATGATAATTTTAATATTTTATTGTTTAAACATAAACAATGAAACTGCAGCACCTTCTGATAGCATTTATAACACAAAATAAAGAAAATAATTTCCCTCGAATATAAATAATTTTCCTCAGTTTTTGTCACATAAAGATGTAACGCATTGGTCTGTGCAACAAAGGGCATAAAATGCATCTATGGGGTAATTTAATTCTCACTAGAAAAAAAGGTGCTGGATCAGGATATTAATTCCAAAAATGTCAGGTTGGATTATTTTCAAGGTGATCAAGGTGTGTAGAAAATCACACCTTGATCAAAGGTGAGCCACGTAATTGCGGAGCGCTTTAGCTCTGATGGAGAACATCACCAATGGATTCAGAAGGAGCAATTGATCATATTGATCTGCAAGTAAATGTCGATGATGGCACTGGTACCGTTCCAGCTGCAGTCATCCTTCAGTCGTGCCAGGTCCACTTTGTGAATGCGCCTTTATGGAGAGAAAGTATCTATTCTGTAAATGTACAACTTATGCACATGATTCTACTATTTAGAATAAATGTCCACATTTCCCACTAAAAAACAGACTCTCTGACATGCTGTCTGTCTTTAAATCCCAGCTGAAGGCTCTGCTATTCAAACAGGATGAAACATGATCTCTTTATAGAATCTGAGGTCTTGTCCCCACGTCTGCTGATCACCTGGCTCCGTAAGGACCTTAGTGATGTCCTCCATTGGGTGAGAACTGTTTCAAACTTATTTTCTAGGGTTGACTCAGACATTTGTGAACTTGATACAAAACTCAAAATAGGAGTTAGGACAATTTTTATCATTGAGAGTTGTTAGAAGGACAAAGGAGAGATGTTAATATTTCTCTAGCTAATGGAACAGATTCTCATTCTTTGATAACAGAAATTTCCACAACAACCCCTTGTCATCTATTGTGTATCTACCATGTATTTCATATTTTGGTGTAGAATGACACAATAACACAATTAGAGGCTTTTTCTAACTATTCATTAGTTACCATAGTACATAGTTTTATCACCTCATAAGCTGGTGTGCCACAGAATTTTTGTCCAAGTTGAACAACCGCAGCTAGCACACAATGTACTTTGCAAATGAAGCTCAAATATTGCAGTCATCACCCCACAATAACATTACTTTATCTCACACCATTCCTCCCTCTGAGCACTGATGAATATTCACTTACCTCATTAAGGTGAATGCTTGAAACTGAAAGTGAAATTAACACCATGACCTACTTTCTGATTTATTTTGCTCCTAATTGCAAGCTGACACCCCACCCATGTCAAAAAATCCAGCAAATAGTGAGTGGTTAGTGCTCTGTTTGTGCCGTTAAAAGTTTCGTTTGAGCAGCTTTGGTTTCTGAGATATTAAAAATAATTTTTTAGGTCATCCACAGTTCACCAGCCCCCCATCTAGCTCCAACACAAACCAAAGTGGGCTACTTCGTTTTTGCTCCGTTAGAGCAGGTTTGTGCCATTAAAACAACTGCACAAGTTGGATATTCCAATATCCGCGGAATGAGAGGCGCCTAGCTAAAGGTTGATCCAATTTATGAACGCTGATTTCGGACAGCCGTTCTCTACTGCTCCCTCCTCAAGCGCTCGGAGGTTCACTTAGAGAGAGTCAACAAATTTCCCAACCAAACACTCCTAAGAACAAATGTAAATAGATATCTTGCCTGACACAAAATTCATGCTGTTACACCAGACACAATGTTCTCTAGTGAATTTTTAGTCATACTCAATATTTTTAATAATTGTAATCTTGAAAAGTATCTTTTCTTCAATAGCTTCCAAGTCATGTGTCCTATTGCCTCAAAATCAGTTTGAAACTGTTTTTCTAGACTCGTCAAAGTACACTAATGTTTATTGCATTTGAACCTTTTGATATTATTTTAGAATTTTTTTGGGTCAAAATTTAGCATTTTTCTTCTATAGCTTCTGGGTCATGTGACCCATTTACACTAAATCAGTGTAAAATTGTTCTACTAGACTGATTCTATGCATTCAAATGATTTTGGCATAAGTTTCACATAACTTAGAAGTTTATGTAAAAATAATGTTTGGCCATTACATTATCAAATATATATTATTGTAAAAACAAATCACTTCATGGTTAAAAAGTCAATTTTTGATATTATAATGGCATAGAAATTATTACTGAAAAAAAGCCCCACTGAGGGGACCCGAAGCGGCATGCCTTGGGCTGTCCCTGCTCCAGTCCTATCTTCTTAGTAAAGAGAAGTTCAGAAGACTCGGATCGTTCATGAATGTCACCTCACTATATTTCAGACTTTTGGACAGTGTTGTTCCATATAGAACAACACGTAATTGATAAGTCACGCTATTGCTTGGATTTTAATCGGTGCGTATTGCATCCAGTGAAAACAATGTTAACAAATAAACTGGACAGTATGCTATAAGTTTAGTGATATTTCCACAGTTGCGGTCTTGACTGGTCTTGAAATAAATCCAGAGTCCTCAGTCCGAGTCGAGACCTTAACCACCAAAAAATGGGTCTCAAGACCGAGACCGGTCTTGAGTACAACAACACTGGGTTAAGTTTATAATTTTCAGATTTTTTAGCATCAGAAGAGAGAAAATGCGATTGAAAAGTTTAAGGTTACTATGATTATGAGTATATCAATGCATAATGATGTTATGATTCTTATGTAATGCTCATGTGAAATTTTTCTGAAGCTGTCTCTCCAAACCCTATATTACAATTAAGATGTTGAATTATTTCTTGTTTGCCTGCTATCCATCCTCAAGAACATCCTTTAATGTTTAATTTCCTTTATGAAAAGATTGCATATGCTTGCAATCTGTTTTGTAACTAGATTGTCAACCTGTGTGAAGGGACTAAAACACTCCTATAAAACTGCTGTGTTCGTCTCGAGGCTTTTTCTCAAAGACTCTGGTCTTTGAACACTGTAAAACATTTCAATAACTATTGACAAAGAATATATTCTTTCTCCGGTTCTCTGGTTTTTGAAACCATTTTCCCTCACTCTTTGTTGAAAATAATTTTCATTCATGTGATAGTAAAGAAGCCCAGTAGCCCAACAAATTCTGCTCCTACCGTGGTAGTTTTTATTCGGCCTCCTTTTTGTGTGCAGGTCCAGCCCGATTTTTTGATCAGGGTATTACAACCCTCATCATCCAAACATGGAATCATTTCGCACCATTGCTCACTCCTGACGATTTGAACTGGGGGAAAGAACAAAACATGTCAGTTTAGTCATTTTTATTCCTTGTCTTTAATGTTTTTCTGTGGGTGTAATCTTTTCAAACTTTCACAAAACTGAATAAAAGGTTAATTTGCAATTATATGTTTAATTGGTCACTTGAGAATAAATATCAAACATAGAACACTGTCAAAATATCACTAAAACGATAACTATTGAATTTAAATTGAAAATATAAAATTATTTTATTTTCATAATGGTCAGTTTGGGGGTGCATATTCATATTATTAAAATAATCAAAAATATTTGATATCAAATATTTTATTTTTATAAAATAATAATGTCATGAATATTTATGACTGTTATCATCAAATGTCATTTGGTAAATATGACAATTTAATATAAAGTTGATAATGTTTAAAATGTCCCTGCTATGACAACTTGTTATTAACCAAGACAAAAATGTTTTGATTATGATAACAGGGTTTACAATGTTGAAGGCCAAGGAGAAATCCAGAAAGAGGGACTTGCTACTGACCACTGATGATGGCATCAGAAGTTTAACGGTTTTTACTGTAGGCCTACTGATGGGGAACCACAGTGGCATCAGTGGAGCCCTTTACGTGGGTTATGACCAGCCTCTTGAAGCACTTCATGACCACACCTTACACACTTAAAATCAGTGGCGTGCCGGTTGGCCCAGTTTGGGGGCGAGGGGATTTCTAATTTTTTTTTCTTTTCTTTTTTTTCTCTTTAAACTTTTTTTTTGTTGTTTTTTTTTTCTTGTAAACTGAGGGGCGCCGGGCCCCACAGACGCTAGCTCATTGTTTGCATTTCACGTGCGAACGATGAAATATTATTTTAATATTTGAAATATTTAAATATTATGAACATATTTACAATATGTAAATGTTTACATCTAAATGCAGACGTAAACATTTCGTAACCACATTAATGGCGGAGTGTGAAGAGATTCTGTTTCCTCCTCTGCTGTTACTTCAGGTACACTCACGAGCTCTTTGAAGTGTCTTATCTATTTTCACTCTGTATATTTACGCAGAAAGACTGGGAGAAAAAAACTGGATTATCATGTTTTGTGTGTTGATTTTGACTGTTGCTTTAGATTTTAACTTGTATCTAGCCATGAGTTTCATGAATGTTCACACTATTACCTTTTTTTGCAGGCTCGTGTGGAGCACTTGGGAACAGGGACAATAGTGGCGGTCAGGTGGGTACAGATGCCAGTGATAGTAAGGTGTTGAAGATGTCTGCCAACAGCTCAGACAGCTGTTGTGCACAGTCCCTCAGTGACCTGACCTGGGATGTTGTCAGGACCAGCAGTCTTACAAGGGTTAATTTTCCAGGAGGGACTTCCCCTGTGGTCACACAGAGAGGCTTGTCACCAGGTAGTGGTTTTATTCTGGTGCTGATGGGGGATGTTAGGATCCTCAAAATTGACTTTTTCAGTGCATCTGGCAATGAGGGGTCCCTTGGACATTGTGCTTCCCTAATGTTGTAGTCTGTGATGCACTTGATGCCCTTTGACATGAACCAGGTGGTGGTGAAGGGTCCTTGAATTTTCTGGGCATATGTGGCGTTAGCCCTCACAATGCCAGGAGTCAGAACTTTCCTTACCTCTCGGAGTGCTAAGGCCTTGCCTGTACTGAATGCAATATCCCTAGCTTTCAGCAGAGTTCTCACCTTAGCATTCAGTCCGGGTTTCTGGTTTGGGTATCAGGTTACTGTTTTGGTGACGTTATCATCGGCACACTTGGAGATGAAGCCCAGAACAGAGAAAGAGTATTT